>JAQQBG010000831.1:0-28828 GCA_032199755.1 Ambrosia artemisiifolia
TTAAATCGATTCACGGGTCAATTTGGGGAGTAATTACGCTATTCTGCCGCTTCCAGAGTCAGTTTTTATGGCCTAGGAACACGCTTTGCCAAAAAAAATCACAGTTTGGTTTGCGGCAGTACGGACCCATTTTCACACCACTTTCTATTTTTAGAAGAAAACGAGCGATTTTTAAATCGATTCACGGGTCAATTTGGGGAGTAATTACGCTATTCTGCCGCTTCCAGACTCAGTTTTTATGGCCTAGGAACACGTTTTAGAGAGAACGAGCGATTTTTAAATCGATTCACGGGTTTGCCAAAAAAAATCACAGTTTGGTTTGCGGCAGTACGGACCCATTTTCACACCACTTTCTATTTTTAGCAGAAAACGAACGATTTTTAAATCGAGTCACACATCAATTTGGTGAGTAATTACGCTATTCTGCAGCTTCCAGACTTAGTTTTTATGGCCTAGGAACACGTTTTTGCCAAAAAAAATCACAGTTTGGTTCGTGGCAGTACGGACCCATTTTCACACCACTTTCTATTTTTAGAAGAAACGAGCGATTTTTAAATCGATTCACGGGTCAATTTGGGGAGTAATTACGCTATTTTGCCGCTTCTAGACTCAGTTTTTATGGCATAGGAACACGTTTTGCCAAAAAAAATCACAGTTTGGTTTGCGGCAGTACGGACCCATTTTCACACCACTTACTATTTTTAGCAGAAAAACGAGCGATTTTTAAATCGAGGTCACACATCAATTTGGTGAGTAATTACGCTATTCTGCAGCTTCCAGACTCAGTTTTTATGGCCTAGGAACACGTTTTGCCAAAAAAAATCAAAGTTTGGTTCGCGGCAGTACGGACCCAATTTTCACACCACTTTCTATTTTTAGCAGAAAAACGAAGCGATTTTTAAATCGATTTCACGGGTCAATTTGGGGAGTAATTACGCTATTCTGCCGCTTCCAGACTCAGTTTTTATGGCCTAGGAACACGCTTTGCCAAAAAAAATCACAGTTTGGTTCTGCAGCAGTACGGACCCATTTTTCACACCACTTTCTATTTTTAGCAGAAAACGAGCGATTTTTAAATCGAGTCACACATCAATTTGGTGAGTAATTACGCTTTTCTGCAGCTTCCAGACTCAGTTTTTATGGCCTAGGAACACGTTTTGCCAAAAAAAATCACAGTTTGGTTCGCGGCAGTACGGACCCATTTTCACACCACTTTCTATTTTTAGAAGAAAACGAGCGATTTTTAAATCGATTCACGGGTCAATTTGGGGAGTAATTACGCTATTCTGCCGCTTCCAGACTCAGTTTTTATGGCCTAGGAACACGTTTTGCCAAAAAAAATCAAAGTTTGGTTCGCGGCAGTACGGACCCATTTTCACACCACTTTCTATTTTTAGCAGAAAACGAGCTATTTTTAAATCGATTCACGGGTCAATTTGGGTAATAATTACGCAATTCTACCGCTTCCAGACACAGTTTTTATGGCCTAGTAACACGTTTGCCAAAAAAAAAATCAAAGTTTGGTTCGCGGCAGTACGGACCCATTTTCACACCACTTTCTATTTTTAGCAGAAAACGAGCGATTTTTAAATCGATTCACGGGTCAATTTGGGGAGTAATTACGCTATTCTGCCGCTTCCAGACTCAGTTTTTATGGCCTAGGAACACGCTTTGCCAAAAAAATCACAGTTTGGTTTGCGGCAGTACGGACCCATTTTCACACCACTTTCTATTTTTAGAAGAAAACGAGCGATTTTTAAATCGATTCACGGGTCAATTTGGGAGTAATTACGCTATTCTGCCGCTTCCAGACTCAGTTTTTATGGCCTAGGAACACGTTTTGTCAAAAAAAATCAAAGTTTGGTTCGCGGCAGTACAGACCCATTTTCACACCACTTTCTATTTTTAGCAGAAAACGAGCTATTTTTAAATCGATTCACGGGTCAATTTGGGTAATAATTACGCTATTCTGCCGCTTCCAGACACAGTTTTTATGGCCTAGTAACACGTTTTGCCAAAAAAAATCAAAGTTTGGTTCGCGGCAGTACGGACCCATTTTCACACCACTTTCTATTTTTAGCAGAAAACGAGCGATTTTTAAATCGAGTCACACATCAATTTGGTGAGTAATTACGCTATTCTGCAGCTTCCAGACTCAGTTTTTAAGGCCTAGGAACACGTTTTGCCAAAAAAAATCAAAGTTTGGTTCGCGGCAGTACGGACCCATTTTCACACCACTTTCTATTTTTAGCAGAAAACGAGCGATTTTTAAATCGATTCACGGGTCAATTTGGGGAGTAATTACGCTATTCTGCCGCTTCCAGACTCAGTTTTTATGGCCTAGGAACATGTTTTGCCAAAAAAAAATCAAAGTTTGGTTCGCGGCAGTACGGACCCATTTTCACACCACTTTCTATTTTTAGCAGAAAACGAGCGATTTTTAAATCGATTCATGGGTCAATTTGGGGAGTAATTACGCTATTCTGCCGCTTCCAGACTCAGTTTTTATGGCCTAGGAACACGTTTTGCCAAAAAAAATCACAGTTTGGTTTGCGGCAGTACGGACCCATTTTCACACCGACTTTCTATTTTTAGAAGAAAACGAGCGATTTTTAAATCGATTCACGGGTCAATTTTGGGGAGTAATTACGCTATTCTGCCGCTTCCAGACTCAGTTTTTTATGGCCTAGGAACACGTTTTGCCAAAAAAAATCACAGTTTGGTTCGCGGCAGTACGGACCCATTTTCACACCACTTTCTATTTTTAGCAGAGAACCGAGCGATTTTTAAATCGATTCACGGGTTTGCCAAAAAAAATCACAGTTTGGTTTGCGGCAGTACGGACCCATTTTCACACCACTTTCTATTTTTAGCAGAAAACGAACGATTTTTAAAATCGAGTCACACATCAATTTGGTGAGTAATTACGCTATTCTGCAGCTTCCAGACTTAGTTTTTTATGGCCTAGGAACACGTTTTGCCAAAAAAAATCACAGTTTGGTTCGTGGCAGTACGGACCCATTTTCACACCACTTTCTATTTTTAGAAGAAACGAGCGATTTTTTAAATCGATTCACGGGTCAATTTGGGGGAGTAATTACGCTATTTTGCCGCTTCCAGACTCAGTTTTTATGGCCTAGGAACACGCTTTGCCAAAAAAAATCACAGTTTGGTTTGCGGCAGTACGGACCCATTTTCACACCACTTTCTATTTTTAGCAGAAAACGAGCGATTTTTAAATCGAGTCACACATCAATTTGGTGAGTAATTACGCTTTTCTGCAGCTTCCAGACTCAGTTTTTATGGCCTAGGAACACGTTTTGCCAAAAAAAATCACAGTTTAGTTCGCGGCAGTACGGACCCATTTTCACACCACTTTCTATTTTTAGAAGAAAACGAGCGATTTTTAAATCGATTCACGGGTGAATTTGGGGAGTAATTACGCTATTCTGCCGCTTCCAGACTCAGTTTTTATGGCCTAGGAACACGTTTTGCCAAAAAAAAATCAAAGTTTGGTTCGCGGCAGTACGGACCCATTTTCACACCACTTTCTATTTTTAGCAGAAAACGAGCTATTTTTAAATCGATTCACGGGTCAATTTGGGTAATAATTACGCAATTCTGCCGCTTCCAGACACAGTTTTTATGGCCCTAGTAACACGTTTTGCCAAAAAAAATCAAAGTTTGGTTCGCAGCAGTACGGACCCATTTTCACACCACTTTCTATTTTTAGCAGAAAACGAGCGATTTTTAAATCGATTCACGGGTCAATTTGGGGGAGTAATTACGCTATTCTGCCGCTTCCAGACTCAGTTTTTATGGCCTAGGAACACGCTTTGCCAAAAAATCACAGTTTGGTTTGCGGCAGTACGGACCCATTTTCACACCACTTTCTATTTTTAGAAGAAAACGAGCGATTTTTAAATCGATTCACGGGTCAATTTGGGGGAGTAATTACGCTATTCTGCCGCTTCCAGACTCAGTTTTTATGGCCTAGGAACACGTTTTTGCCAAAAAAAATCAAAGTTTGGTTCGCGGCAGTACGGACCCATTTTCACACCACTTTCTATTTTTAGCAGAAAAACGAGCAATTTTTAAATCGATTCACGGGTCAATTTGGGTAGTAATTACGCTATTCTGCCGCTTCCAGACACAGTTTTTATGGCCTAGGAACACGTTTTGCCAAAAAAAATCAAAGTTTGGTTCGCGGCAGTACGGACCCATTTCCACACCACTTTTTATTTTTAGCAGAAAACGAGCGATTTTTAAATCGATTCACGGGTGAATTTGGGGAGTAATTACGCTATTCTGCCGCTTCCAGACTCAGTTTTTATGGCCTAGGAACACGTTTTGCCAAAAAAAATCAAAGTTTGGTTCGCGGCAGTACGGACCCATTTTCACACCACTTTCTATTTTTAGCAGAAAACGAGCTATTTTTAAATCGATTCACGGGTCAATTTGGGTAATAATTACGCAATTCTGCCGCTTCCAGACACAGTTTTTATGGCCTAGTAACACGTTTTTGCCAAAAAAAATCAAAGTTTGGTTCGCAGCAGTACGGACCCATTTTCACACCACTTTCTATTTTTAGCAGAAAAACGAGCGATTTTTAAATCGATTCACGGGTCAATTTGGGGAGTAATTACGCTATTCTGCCGCTTCCAGACTCAGTTTTTATGGCCTAGGAACACGCTTTGCCAAAAAAAATCACAGTTTGGTTTGCGGCAGTACGGACCCATTTTCACACCACTTTCTATTTTTAGAAGAAAACGAGCGATTTTTAAATCGATTCACGGGTCAATTTGGGGAGTAATTACGCTATTCTGCCGCTTCCAGACTCGTTTTTTATGGCCTAGGAACACGTTTTGCCAAAAAAAATCAAAGTTTGGTTCGCGGGCAGTACGGACCCATTTTCACACCACTTTCTATTTTTAGCAGAAAACGAGCAATTTTTAAATCGATTCACGGGTCAATTTGGGTAGTAATTACGCTATTCTGCCGCTTCCAGACACAGTTTTTTATGGCCTAGGAACACGTTTTGCCAAAAAAAATCAAAGTTTGGTTCGCGGCAGTACGGACCCATTTCCACACCACTTTTTTATTTTTAGCAGAAAACGAGCGATTTTTAAATCGATTCACGGGTCAATTTGGGGAGTAATTACGCTATTCTGCCGCTTCCAGACTCAGTTTTTTATGGCCTAGGAACACGCTTTGCCAAAAAAAAATCACAGTTTGTGGTTTGCGGCAGTACGGACCCATTTTCAAACCACTTTCTATTTTTAGCAGAAAACGAACGATTTTTAAATCGAGTCACACATCAATTTGGTGAGTAATTACGCTATTCTGCAGCTTCCAGACTTAGTTTTTATGGCCTAGGAACACGTTTTGCCAAAAAAAATCACAGTTTGGTTCGTGGCAGTACGGACCCATTTTCACACCACTTTCTATTTTTAGAAGAAAACGAGCGATTTTTAAATCGATTCACGGGTCAATTTGGGGAGTAATTACGCTATTTTGCCGCTTCCAGACACAGTTTTTTATGGCCTAGGAACACGTTTTGCCAAAAAAAATCAAAGTTTGGTTCGCGGCAGTATGGACCCATTTTCACACCACTTTCTATTTTTAGCAGAAAACGAGCGATTTTTAAATCGATTCACGGGTCAATTTGGGGAGTAATTACGCTATTCTGCCGCTTCCAGACTCAGTTTTTATGGCCTAGGAACACGCTTTGCCAAAAAAAAATCACAGTTTGGTTTTGCGGCAGTACGGACCCATTTTCACACCACTTTCTATTTTTTAGCAGAAAACGAGCGATTTTTAAATCGAGTCACACATCAATTTGGGGAGTAATTACGCTTTTTTGCAGCTTCCAGACTCAGTTTTTATGGCCTAGGAACACGTTTTTGCCAAAAAAAATCACAGTTTGGTTCGCGGCAGTACGGACCCATTTTCACACCACTTTCTATTTTTAGAAGAAAACGAGCGATTTTTAAATCGATTCACGGGTCAATTTGGGGAGTAATTACGCTATTCTGCCCGCTTCCAGACTCAGTTTTTATGGCCTAGGAACACGTTTTGCCAAAAAAAATCAAAGTTTGGTTCGCGGCAGTACGGACCCATTTCCACACCACTTTTTATTTTTAGCAGAAAACGAAGCGATTTTTTAAATCGATTCACGGGTCAATTTGGGGAGTTATTACGCTATTCTGCCGCTTCCAGACTCAGTTTTTATGGCCTAGGAACACGCTTTGCCAAAAAAAATCACAGTTTGGTTTGCGGCAGTACGGACCCATTTTCACACCACTTTCTATTTTTAGCAGAAAACGAGCGATTTTTAAATCGAGGTCACACATCAATTTGGTGAGTAATTACGCTTTTCTGCAGCTTCCAGACTCAGTTTTTATGGCCTAGGGAACACGTTTTGCCAAAAAAAAATCACAGTTTGGGTTCGCGGCAGTACGGACCCATTTTCACACCACTTTCTATTTTTAGAAGAAAACGAGCGATTTTTAAATCGATTCACGTGTCAATTTGGGGAGTAATTACGCTATTCTGCCGCTTCCAGACTCAGTTTTTTTGGCCTAGGAACACGTTTTGCCAAAAAAAATCAAAGTTTGGTTCGCGGCAAGTACGGACCCATTTTCACACCACTTTCTATTTTTAGCAGAAAACGAGCTATTTTTAAATCGATTCACGGGTCAATTTGGGTAATAATTACACAATTCTGCCGCTTCCAGACACAGTTTTTATGGCCAAGTAACACGTTTTGCCAAAAAAAATCAAAGTTTGGTACGCGGCAGTACGGACCCATTTTCACACCACTTTCTATTTTTAGCAGAAAACGAGCGATTTTTAAATCGATTCACGGGTGGTCAATTTGGGGAGTAATTACGCTATTCTGCCGCTTCCAGACTCAGTTTTTATGGCCTAGGAACACGCTTTGCCAAAAAAAATCACAGTTTGGTTTGCGGCAGTACGGACCCATTTTCACACCACTTTCTATTTTTAGAAGAAAACGAGCGATTTTTAAATCGATTCACGGTCAATTTGGGGAGTAATTACGCTATTCTGCCGCTTCCAGACTCAGTTTTTATGGCCTAGGAACACGTTTTGCCAAAAAAAATCAAAGTTTGGTTCGCGGCAGTACGGACCCATTTTCACACCACTTTCTATTTTTAGCAGAAAACGAGCAATTTTTAAATCGATTCACGGGTCAATTTGGGTAGTAATTACGCTATTCTGTCGCTTCCAGACACAGTTTTTATGGCCTAGGAACACGTTTTGCCAAAAAAAATAAAAGTTTGGTTCGCGGCAGTACGCACCCATTTCCAAACCACTTTCTATTATTAGCAGAAAACGAGCGATTTTTAAATCGATTCACGGGTCAATTTGGGGAGTAATTACGCTATTCTACCGCTTCCAGACTCAGTTTTTATGGCCTAGGAACACGCTTTGCCAAAAAAAATCACAGTTTGGTGTTTGCGGCAGTACGGACCCATTTTCACACCACTTTCTATTTTTAGCAGAAAACGAACGATTTTTAAATCGAGTCACACATCAATTTGGTGAGTAATTACGCTATTCTGCAGCTTCCAGACTTAGTTTTTATGGCCTAGGAACACGTTTTGCCAAAAAAAATCACAGTTTGGGTTCGTGGCAGGTACGGACCCATTTTCACACCACTTTCTATTTTTAGAAGAAAACGAGCGATTTTTAAATCGATTCACGGGTCAATTTGGGGAGTAATTACGCTATTTTGCCGCTTCCAGACTCAGTTTTTATGGCCTAGGAACACGTTTTGCCAAAAAAAAAATCAAAGTTTGGTTCGCGGCAGTACGGACCCATTTTCCACACCACTTTCTATTTTTAGCAGAAAAACGAGCGAATTTTTAAATCGATTCACGGGTCAATTTGGGGAGTAATTCCGCTATTCTGCCGCTTCCAGACTCAGTTTTTATGGCCTAGGAACACGTTTTCCAAAAAAAATCAAAGTTTGGTTCGCGGCAGTACGGACCCATTTTCACACCACTTCTATTTTTAGCAGAAAACAAGCTATTTTTAAATCGATTCACGGGTCAATTTGGGTAATAATTACGCAATTCTGCCGCTTCCAGACACAGTTTTTATGGCCTAGTAACACGTTTTGCCAAAAAAAATCAAAGTTTGGTTCGCGGCAGTACGGACCCATTTTCACACCACTTTCTATTTTTAGCAGAAAATGAGCGATTTTTTAAATCGATTCACGGGTCAATTTGGGGAGTAATTACGCTATTCTGCCGCTTCCAGACTCAGTTTTTATGGCCTAGGAACACGCTTTGCCAAAAAAATCACAGTTTGGTTTGCGGCAGTACGGACCCATTTTCACACCACTTTCTATTTTTAGAAGAAAACGAGCGATTTTTAAATCGATTCACGGGTCAATTTGGGGAGTAATTACGCTATTCTGCCGCTTCCAGACTCAGTTTTTATGGCCTAGGAACACGTTTTGCCAAAAAAAATCAAAGTTTGGTTCGCGGCAGTACGGACCCATTTTCACACCACTTTCTATTTTTAGCAGAAAACGAGCAATTTTTAAATCGATTCACGGGTCAATTTGGGTAGTAATTACGCTATTCTGTCGCTTCCAGACACAGTTTTTTATGGCCTAGGAACACGTTTTGCCAAAAAAAATCAAAGTTTGGTTCGCGGCAGTACGGACCCATTTCCACACCACTTTCTATTTTTAGCAGAAAACGAGCGATTTTAAATCGAATCACGGGTCAATTTGGGGAGTAATTACGCTATTCTACCGCTTCCAGACTCAGTTTTTATGGCCTAGGAACACGCTTTGCAAAAAAAAAATCACAGTTTGGTTTGCGGCAGTACGGACCCATTTTCACACCACTTTCTATTTTTAGCAGAAAACGAGCGATTTTTAAATCGAGTCACACATCAATTTGGTGAGTAATTACGCTATTCTGCAGCTTCCAGACTCAGTTTTTTATGGGCCTAGGAACACGTTTTGCCAAAAAAAAATCAAAGTTTGGTTCGCGGCAGTACGGACCCATTTTCACACCACTTTCTATTTTTAGCAGAAAACGAGCGATTTTTAAATCGATTCACGGGTCAATTTGGGGAGTAATTACGCTATTCTGCCGCTTCCAGACTCAGTTTTTATGGCCTAGGAACACGCTTTGCCAAAAAAAATCACAGTTTGGTTTGCGGCAGTACGGACCCATTTTCACACCACTTTCTATTTTTAGCAGAAAACGAGCGATTTTTAAATCGAGTCACACATCAATTTGGTGAGTAATTACGCTTTTCTGCAGCTTCCAGACTCAGTTTTTATGGCCTAGGAACACGTTTTGCCAAAAAAAAATCACAGTTTGGTTCGCGGCAGTACGGACCCATTTTCACACCACTTTCTATTTTTAGAAGGAAAACGAGCAATTTTTAAATCGATTTCACGGGTGAATTTGGGGAGTAATTACGCTATTCTGCCGCTTCCAGACTCAGTTTTTATGGCCTAGGAACACGTTTTGCCAAAAAAAAATCAAAGTTTGGGTTCGCGGCAGTACGGACCCATTTTCACACCACTTTCTATTTTTAGCAGAAAACGAGCTATTTTTAAATCGATTCACGGGTCAATTTGGGTAATAATTACGCAATTCTGCCGCTTCCAGACACAGTTTTTATGGCCTAGTAACACGTTTTGCTAAAAAAAATCAAAGTTTGGTTCGCGGCAGTACGGACCCATTTTCACACCACTTTCTATTTTTAGCAGAAAACGAGCGATTTTTAAATCGATTCACGGGTCAATTTGGGGAGTAATTACGCTATTCTGCCGCTTCCAGACTCAGTTTTTATGGCCTAGGAACACGCTTTGCCAAAAAAATCACAGTTTGGTTTGCGGCAGTACGGACCCATTTTCACACCACTTTCTATTTTTAGAAGAAAACGAGCGATTTTTAAATCGATTCACGGGTCAATTTGGGGAGTAATTACGCTATTCTGCCGCTTCCAGACTCAGTTTTTATGGCCTAGGAACACGTTTTGCCAAAAAAAAATCAAAGTTTGGTTCGCGGCAGTACGGACCCATTTTCACACCACTTTCTATTTTTAGCAGAAAACGAGCAATTTTTAAATCGATTCACGGGTCAATTTGGGTAGTAATTACGCTATTCTGCCGCTTCCAGACACAGTTTTTATGGCCTAGGAACACGTTTTGCCAAAAAAAATCAAAGTTTGGTTCGCGGCAGTACGGACCCATTTCCACACCACTTTTTATTTTTAGCAGAAAACGAGCGATTTTTAAATCGATTCACGGTCAATTTGGGGAGTAATTACGCTATTCCTGCCGCTTCCAGACTCAGTTTTTATGGCCTAGGAACACGCTTTGCCAAAAAAAAATCACAGTTTGGTTTGCGGCAGTACGGACCCATTTTCACACCACTTTCTATTTTTAGCAGAAAACGAACGATTTTTAAATCGAGTCACACATCAATTTGGTGAGTAATTACGCTATTCTGCAGCTTCCAGACTTAGTTTTTATGGCCTAGGAACACGTTTTGCCAAAAAAAATCACAGTTTGGTTCGTGGCAGTACGGACCCATTTTCACACCACTTTCTATTTTTAGAAGAAAACGAGCGATTTTTAAATCGATTCACGGGTCAATTTGGGGAGTAATTACGCTATTTTGCCGCTTCCAGACACAGTTTTTATGGCCTAGGAACACGTTTTGCCAAAAAAAATCAAAGTTTGGTTCGCGGCAGTACGGACCCATTTTCACACCACTTTTTATTTTTAGCAGAAAACGAGCGATTTTTAAATCGATTCACGGGTCAATTTGGGGAGTTATTACGCTATTCTGCCGCTTCCAGACTCAGTTTTTATGGCCTAGGAACACGCTTTGCCAAAAAAATCACAGTTTGGTTTGCGGCAGTACGGACCCATTTTCACACCACTTTCTATTTTTAGCAGAAAACGAGCGATTTTTAAATCGAGTCACACATCAATTTGGTGAGTAATTACGCTTTTCTGCAGCTTCCAGACTCAGTTTTTATGGCCTAGGAACACGTTTTGCCAAAAAAAATCACAGTTTGGTTCGCGGCAGTACGGACCCATTTTCACACCACTTTCTATTTTTAGAAGAAAACGAGCGATTTTTAAATCGATTCACGGGTCAATTTGGGGAGTAATTACGCTATTCTGCCGCTTCCAGACTCAGTTTTTTTGGCCGAGGAACACGTTTTGCCAAAAAAAATCAAAGTTTGGTTCGCGGCAGTACGGACCCATTTTCACACCACTTTCTATTTTTAGCAGAAAAACGAGCTATTTTTAAATCGATTCACGGGTCAATTTGGGTAATAATTACGCAATTCTGCCGCTTCCAGACACAGTTTTTATGGCCAAGTAACACGTTTTGCCAAAAAAAATCAAAGTTTGGTACGCGGCAGTACGGACCCATTTTCACACCACTTTCTATTTTTAGCAGAAAACGAGCGATTTTTAAATCGATTCACGGGTCAATTTGGGGAGTAATTACGCTATTCTGCCGCTTCCAGACTCAGTTTTTATGGCCTAGGAACACGCTTTGCCAAAAAAATCACAGTTTGGTTTGCGGCAGTACGGACCCATTTTCACACCACTTTCTATTTTTAGAAGAAAACGAGCGATTTTTAAATCGATTCACGGGTCAATTTGGGGAGTAATTACGCTATTCTGCCGCTTCCAGACTCAGTTTTTATGGCCTAGGAACACGTTTTGCCAAAAAAAATCAAAGTTTGGTTCGCGGCAGTACGGACCCATTTTCACACCACTTTCTATTTTTAGCAGAAAACGAGCAATTTTTAAATCGATTCACGGGTCAATTTGGGTAGTAATTACGCTATTCTGTCGCTTCCAGACACAGTTTTTATGGCCTAGGAACACGTTTTGCCAAAAAAAATCAAAGTTTGGTTCGCGGCAGTACGCACCCATTTCCACACCACTTTCTATTTTTAGCAGAAAACGAGCGATTTTTAAATCGATTCACGGGTCAATTTGGGGAGTAATTACGCTATTCTGCCGCTTCCAGACTCAGTTTTTATGGCCTAGGAACACGTTTTGCCAAAAAAAATCAAAGTTTGGTTCGCGGCAGTACGGACCCATTTTCACACCACTTTCTATTTTTAGCAGAAAACGAGCAATTTTTAAATCGATTCACGGGTCAATTTGGGTAGTAATTACGCTATTCTGTCGCTTCCAGACACAGTTTTTATGGCCTAGGAACACGTTTTGCCAAAAAAAATCAAAGTTTGGTTCGCGGCAGTACGCACCCATTTCCACACCACTTTCTATTTTTAGCAGAAAACGAGCGATTTTTAAATCGATTCACGGGTCAATTTGGGGAGTAATTACGCTATTCTACCGCTTCCAGACTCAGTTTTTATGGCCTAGGAACACGCTTTGCCAAAAAAAATCACAGTTTGGTTTGCGGCAGTACGGACCCATTTTCACACCACTTTCTATTTTTAGCAGAAAACGAACGATTTTTAAATCGAGTCACACATCAATTTGGTGAGTAATTACGCTATTCTGCAGCTTCCAGACTTAGTTTTTATGGCCTAGGAACACGTTTTGCCAAAAAAAATCACAGTTTGGTTCGTGGCAGTACGGACCCATTTTCACACCACTTTCTATTTTTAGAAGAAAACGAGCGATTTTTAAATCGATTCACGGGTCAATTTGGGGAGTAATTACGCTATTCTGCCGCTTCCAGACTGAGTTTTTATGGCCTAGGAACACGCTTTGCCAAAAAAAATCACAGTTTGGTTTGCGGCAGTACGGACCCATTTTCACACCACTTTCTATTTTTAGCAGAAAACGAACGATTTTTAAATCGAGTCACACATCAATTTGGTGAGTAATTACGCTATTCTGCAGCTTCCAGACTTAGTTTTTATGGCCTAGGAACACGTTTTGCCAAAAAAAATCACAGTTTGGTTCGTGGCAGTACGGACCCATTTTCACACCACTTTCTATTTTTAGAAGAAAACGAGCGATTTTTAAATCGATTCACGGGTCAATTTGGGGAGTAATTACGCTATTCTGCCGCTTCCAGACTCAGTTTTTATGGCCTAGGAACACGTTTTGCCAAAAAAAATCAAAGTTTGGTTCGCGGCAGTACGGACCCATTTCCACACCACTTTTTATTTTTAGCAGAAAACGAGCGATTTTTAAATCGATTCACGGGTCAATTTGGGGAGTTATTACGCTATTCTGCCGCTTCCAGACTCAGTTTTTATGGCCTAGGAACACGCTTTGCCAAAAAAAATCACAGTTTGGTTTGCGGCAGTACGGACCCATTTTCACCACCACTTTCTATTTTTAGCAGAAAACGAGCGATTTTTAAATCGAGTCACACATCAATTTGGTGAGTAATTACGCTTTTCTGCAGCTTCCAGACTCAGTTTTTATGGACTAGGAACACGTTTTGCCAAAAAAAATCACAGTTTGGTTCGCGGCAGTACGGACCCATTTTCACACCACTTTCTATTTTTAGAAGAAAACGAGCGATTTTTAAATCGATTCACGGGTCAATTTGGGGAGTAATTACGCTATTCTGCCGCTTCCAGACTCAGTTTTTATGGCCTAGGAACACGTTTTGCCAAAAAAAATCAAAGTTTGGTTCGCGGCAGTACGGACCCATTTTCACACCACTTTCTATTTTTAGCAGAAAACGAGCTATTTTTAAATCGATTCACGGGTCAATTTGGGTAATAATTACGCAATTCTGCCGCTTCCAGACACAGTTTTTATGGCCTAGTAACACGTTTTGCCAAAAAAATCAAAGTTTGGTTCGCGGCAGTACGGACCCATTTTCACACCACTTTCTATTTTTAGCAGAAAACGAGCGATTTTTAAATCGATTCACGGGTCAATTTGGGGAGTAATTACGCTATTCTGCCGCTTCCAGACTCAGTTTTTATGGCCTAGGAACACGCTTTGCCAAAAAAATCACAGTTTGGTTTGCGGCAGTACGGACCCATTTTCACACCACTTTCTATTTTTAGAAGAAAACGAGCGATTTTTAAATCGATTCACGGGTCAATTTGGGGAGTAATTACGCTATTCTGCCGCTTCCAGACTCAGTTTTTATGGCCTAGGAACACGTTTTGCCAAAAAAAATCAAAGTTTGGTTCGCGGCAGTACGGACCCATTTTCACACCACTTTCTATTTTTAGCAGAAAACGAGCAATTTTTAAATCGATTCACGGGTCAATTTGGGTAGTAATTACGCTATTCTGTCGCTTCCAGACACAGTTTTTATGGCCTAGGAACACGTTTTGCCAAAAAAAATCAAAGTTTGGTTCGCGGCAGTACGGACCCATTTCCACACCACTTTCTATTTTTAGCAGAAAACGAGCGATTTTTAAATCGATTCACGGGTCAATTTGGGGAGTAATTACGCTATTCTACCGCTTCCAGACTCAGTTTTTATGGCCTAGGAACACGCTTTGCCAAAAAAAATCACAGTTTGGTTTGCGGCAGTACGGACCCATTTTCACACCACTTTCTATTTTTAGCAGAAAACGAACGATTTTTAAATCGAGTCACACATCAATTTGGTGAGTAATTACGCTATTCTGCAGCTTCCAGACTCAGTTTTTATGGCCTAGGAACACGTTTTGCCAAAAAAAATCACAGTTTGGTTCGCGGCAGTACGGACCCATTTTCACACCACTTTCTATTTTTAGAAGAAAACGAGCGATTTTTAAATCGATTCACGGGTCAATTTGGGGAGTAATTACGCTATTCTGCCGCTTCCAGGACTCAGTTTTTATGGCCTAGGAACACGTTTTGCCAAAAAAAATCAAAGTTTGGTTCGCGCAGTACGGACCCATTTTCACACCACTTTCTATTTTTAGCAGAAAACGAGCTATTTTTAAATCGATTCACGGGTCAATTTGGGTAATAATTACGCAATTCTGCCGCTTCCAGACACAGTCTTTATGGCTAGTAACACGTTTTGCCAAAAAAAAATCAAAGTTTGGTTCGCGGCAGTACGGACCCATTTTCACACCACTTTCTATTTTTAGCAGAAAACGAGCGATTTTTAAATCGATTCACGGGTCAACTTGGGGAGTAATTACGCTATTCTGCCGCTTCCAGGCTCAGTTTTTATGGCCTAGGAACACGCTTTGCCAAAAAAATCACAGTTTGGTTTGCGGCAGTACGGGACCCATTTTCACACCACTTTCTATTTTTAGAAGAAAACGACCGATTTTTAAATCGATTCACGGGTCAATTTGGGGAGTAATTACGCTATTCTGCCGCTTCCAGACTCAGTTTTTATGGCCTAGGAACACGTTTTGCCAAAAAAAATCAAAGTTTGGTTCGCGGCAGTAACGGACCCATTTTCACACCACTTTCTATTTTTAGCAGAAAACGAGCTATTTTTAAATCGATTCACGGGTCAATTTGGGTAATAATTACGCAATTCTGCCGCTTCCAGACACAGTTTTTATGGCCTAGTAACACGTTTTGCCAAAAAAAATCAAAGTTTGGTTCGCGGCAGTAGGGACCCATTTTCACACCACTTTCTATTTTTAGCAGAAAACGAGCGATTTTTAAATCGATTCACGGGTCAATTTGGGGAGTAATTACGCTATTCTGCCGCTTCCAGACTCAGTTTTTATGGCCTAGGAACACGCTTTGCCAAAAAAAATCACAGTTTGGTTTGCGGCAGTACGGACCCATTTTCACACCACTTTCTATTTTTAGCAGAAAACGAGCGATTTTTAAATCGAGTCACACATCAATTTGGGGACTAATTACGCTTTTCTGCAGCTTCCAGACTCAGTTTTTATGGCCTAGGAACACGTTTTGCCAAAAAAAATCACAGTTTGGTTCGCGGCAGTACGGACCCATTTTCACACCACTTTCTATTTTTAGAAGAAAACGAGCGATTTTTAAATCGATTCACGGGTCAATTTGGGGAGTAATTACGCTATTTTGCCGCTTCCAGACACAGTTTTTATGGCCTAGGAACACGCTTTGCCAAAAAAAATCACAGTTTGGTTCGCGGCAGTACGGACCCATTTTCACACCACTTTCTATTTTTAGCAGAAAACGAGCTATTTTTAAATCGATTCACGGGTCAATTTGGGTAATAATTACGCAATTCTGCCGCTTCCAGACACAGTTTTTATGGCCTAGGAACACGTTTTGCCAAAAAAAATCAAAGTTTGGTTCGCGGCAGTACGGACCCATTTTCACACCACTTTCTATTTTTAGCAGAAAACGAGCAATTTTTAAATCGATTCACGGGTCAATTTGGGTAGTAATTACGCTATTCTGTCGCTTCCAGACACAGTTTTTATGGCCTAGGAACACGTTTTGCCAAAAAAAATCAAAGTTTGGTTCGCGGCAGTACGGACCCATTTCCACACCACTTTCTATTTTTAGCAGAAAACGAGCAATTTTTAAATCGATTCACGGGTCAATTTGGGGAGTAATTACGCTATTCTACCGCTTCCAGACTCAGTTTTTATGGCCTAGGAACACGCTTTGCCAAAAAAAATCACAGTTTTGTTTGCGGCAGTACGGACCCATTTTCACACCACTTTCTATTTTTAGCAGAAAACGAACGATTTTTAAATCGAGTCACACATCAATTTGGTGAGTAATTACGCTATTCTGCAGCTTCCAGACTCAGTTTTTATGGCCTAGGAACACGTTTTGCCAAAAAAAATCAAAGTTTGGTTCGCGGCAGTACGGACCCATTTCCACACCACTTTCTATTTTTAGCAGAAAACGAGCGATTTTTAAATCGATTCACGGGTCAATTTGGGGAGTAATTACGCTATTCTGCCGCTTCCAGACTCAGTTTTTATGGCCTAGGAACACGTTTTGCCAAAAAAAATCAAAGTTTGGTTCGCGGCAGTACGGACCCATTTTCACACCACTTTCTATTTTTAGCAGAAAACGAACGATTTTTAAATCGAGTCACACATCAATTTGGTGAGTAATTACGCTATTCTGCAGCTTCCAGACTCAGTTTTTATGGCCTAGGAACACGTTTTGCCAAAAAAAATCACAGTTTGGTTCGCGGCAGTACGGACCCATTTTCACACCACTTTCTATTTTTAGAAGAAAACGAGCGATTTTTAAATCGATTCACGGGTCAATTTGGGGAGTAATTACGCTATTCTGCCGCTTCCAGACTCAGTTTTTATGGCCTAGGAACACGTTTTGCCAAAAAAAATCAAAGTTTGGTTCGCGGCAGTACGGACCCATTTTCACACCACTTTCTATTTTTAGCAGAAAACGAGCTATTTTTAAATCGATTCACGGGTCAATTTGGGTAATAATTACGCAATTCTGCCGCTTCCAGACACAGTCTTTATGGCCTAGTAACAGGTTTTGCCAAAAAAAAATCAAAGTTTGGTTCGCGGCAGTACGGACCCATTTTCACACCACTTTCTATTTTTAGCAGAAAACGAGCGATTTTTAAATCGATTCACGGGTCAATTTGGGGAGTAATTACGCTATTCTGCCGCTTCCAGACTCAGTTTTTATGGCCTAGGAACACGCTTTGCCAAAAAAATCACAGTTTGGTTTGCGGCAGTACGGACCCATTTTCACACCACTTTCTATTTTTAGAAGAAAACGACCGATTTTTAAATCGATTCACGGGTCAATTTGGGGAGTAATTACGCTATTCTGCCGCTTCCAGACTCAGTTTTTATGGCCTAGGAACACGCTTTGCCAAAAAAAATCAAAGTTTGGTTCGCGGCAGTACGGACCCATTTTCACACCACTTTCTATTTTTAGCAGAAAACGAGCTATTTTTAAATCGATTCACGGGTCAATTTGGGTAATAATTACGCAATTCTGCCGCTTCCAGACACAGTTTTTATGGCCTAGTAACACGTTTTGCCAAAAAAAATCAAAGTTTGGTTCGCGGCAGTAGGGACCCATTTTCACACCACTTTCTATTTTTAGCAGAAAACGAGCGATTTTTAAATCGATTCACGGGTCAATTTGGGGAGTAATTACGCTATTCTGCCGCTTCCAGACTCAGTTTTTATGGCCTAGGAACACGCTTTGCCAAAAAAAAATCACAGTTTGGTTTGCGGCAGTACGGACCCATTTTCACACCACTTTCTATTTTTAGCAGAAAACGAGCGATTTTTAAATCGAGTCACACATCAATTTGGGGACTAATTACGCTTTTCTGCAGCTTCCAGACTCAGTTTTTATGGCCTAGGAACACGTTTTGCCAAAAAAAATCACAGTTTGGTTCGCGGCAGTACGGACCCATTTTCACACCACTTTCTATTTTTAGAAGAAAACGAGCGATTTTTAAATCGATTCACGGGTCAATTTGGGGAGTAATTACGCTATTTTGCCGCTTCCAGACTCAGTTTTTATGGCCTAGGAACACGTTTTGCCAAAAAAAATCAAAGTTTGGTTCGCGGCAGTACGGACCCATTTTCACACCACTTTCTATTTTTAGCAGAAAACGAGCGATTTTTTAAATCGATTCACGGGTCAATTTGGGGAGTAATTACGCTATTTTGCCGCTTCCAGACTCAGTTTTTATGGCCTAGGAACACGTTTTGCCAAAAAAAATCAAAGTTTGGTTCGCGGCAGTACGGACCCATTTTCACACCACTTTCTATTTTTAGCAGAAAACGAGCGATTTTTAAATCGATTCACGGGTCAATTTGGGGAGTTATTACGCTATTCTGCCGCTTCCAGACTCAGTTTTTATGGCCTAGGAACACGCTTTGCCAAAAAAAATCACAGTTTGGTTCGCGGCAGTACGGACCCATTTTCACACCACTTTCTATTTTTAGCAGAAAACGAGCGATTTTTAAATCGAGTCACACATCAATTTGGTGAGTAATTACGCTATTCTGTAGCTTCCAGACTTAGTTTTTATGGCCTAGGAACACGTTTTGCCAAAAAAAATCACAGTTTGGTTCGTGGCAGTACGGACCCATTTTCACACCACTTTCTATTTTTAGAAGAAAACGAGCGATTTTTAAATCGATTCACGGGTCAATTTGGGGAGTAATTACGCTATTTTGCCGCTTCCAGACTCAGTTTTTATGGCCTAGGAACACGTTTTGCCAAAAAAAATTAAAGTTTGGTTCGCGGCAGTACGGACCCATTTTCACACCACTTTCTATTTTTAGCAGAAAACGAGCGATTTTTAAATCGATTCACGGGTCAATTTGGGTAGTAATTACGCTATTCTGTCGCTTCCAGACACAGTTTTTATGGCCTAGGAACACGTTTTGCCAAAAAAAATCAAAGTTTGGTTCGCGGCAGTACGGACCCATTTCCACACCACTTTCTATTTTTAGCAGAAAACGAGCGATTTTTAAATCGATTCACGGGTCAATTTGGGGAGTAATTACGCTATTCTACCCGCTTCCAGACTCAGTTTTTATGGCCTAGGAACACGCTTTGCCAAAAAAAATCACAGTTTTGTTTGCGGCAGTACGGACCCATTTTCACACCACTTTCTATTTTTAGCAGAAAACGAACGATTTTTAAATCGAGTCACACATCAATTTGGTGAGTAATTACGCTATTCTGCAGCTTCCAGACTCAGTTTTTATGGCCTAGGAACACGTTTTGCCAAAAAAAAATCAAAGTTTGGTTCGCGGCAGTACGGACCCATTTCCACACCACTTTCTATTTTTAGCAGAAAACGAGCGATTTTTAAATCGATTCACGGGTCAATTTGGGGAGTAATTACGCTATTCTACCGCTTCCAGACTCAGTTTTTATGGCCTAGGAACACGCTTTGCCAAAAAAAATCACAGTTTGGTTTGCGGCAGTACGGACCCATTTTCACACCACTTTCTATTTTTAGCAGAAAACGAGCGATTTTTAAATCGAGTCACACATCAATTTGGGGACTAATTACGCTTTTTCTGCAGCTTCCAGACTCAGTTTTTATGGCCTAGGAACACGTTTTGCCAAAAAAAATCACAGTTTGGTTCGCGGCAGTACGGACCCATTTTCACACCACTTTCTATTTTTAGAAGAAAACGAGCGATTTTTAAATCGATTCACGGGTCAATTTGGGGAGTAATTACGCTATTTTGCCGCTTCCAGACTCAGTTTTTATGGCCTAGGAACACGTTTTGCCAAAAAAAATCAAAGTTTGGTTCGCGGCAGTACGGACCCCATTTTCACACCACTTTCTATTTTTAGCAGAAAACGAGCGATTTTTTAAATCGATTCACGGGTCAATTTGGGGAGTAATTACGCTATTTTGCCGCTTCCAGACTCAGTTTTTATGGCCTAGGAACACGTTTTGCCAAAAAAAATCAAAGTTTGGTTCGCGGCAGTACGGACCCATTTTCACACCACTTTCTATTTTTAGGCAGAAAACGAGCGATTTTTAAATCGATTCACCAGGGTCAATTTGGGGGAGTTATTACGCCTATTCTGCCCGCTTCCAGACTCAGTTTTTATGGCCTAGGAACACGCTTTGCCAAAAAAAATCACAGTTTGGTTCGCGGCAGTACGGACCCATTTTCACACCACTTTCTATTTTTAGCAGAAAACGAGCGATTTTTAAATCGAGTCACACATCAATTTGGTGAGTAATTACGCTATTCTGTAGCTTCCAGACTTAGTTTTTATGGCCTAGGAACACGTTTTGCCAAAAAAAATCACAGTTTGGTTCGTGGCAGTACGGACCCATTTTCACACCACTTTCTATTTTTAGAAGAAAACGAGCGATTTTTAAATCGATTCACGGGTCAATTTGGGGAGTAATTACGCTATTTTGCCGCTTCCAGACTCAGTTTTTATGGCCTAGGAACACGTTTTGCCAAAAAAAAATCAAAGTTTGGTTCGCGGCAGTACGGACCCCATTTTCACACCACTTTCTATTTTTAGCAGAAAACGAGCTATTTTTAAATCGATTCACGGGTCAATTTGGGTAATAATTACGCAATTCTGCCGCTTCCAGACACAGTCTTTATGGCCTAGTAACAGGTTTTGCCAAAAAAAAGTCAAAGTTTGGTTCGCGGCAGTACGGACCCATTTTCACAACCACTTTCTATTTTTTAGCAGAAAACGAGCGATTTTTAAATCGATTCACGGGTCAATTTGGGGAGTAATTACGCTATTCTGCCGCTTCCAGACTCAGTTTTTATGGCCTAGGAACACGCTTTGCCAAAAAAATCACAGTTTGGTTTGCGGCAGTACGGACCCATTTTCACACCACTTTCTATTTTTAGAAGAAAACGACCGATTTTTAAATCGATTCACGGGTCAATTTGGGGAGTAATTACGCTATTCTGCCGCTTCCAGACTCAGTTTTTATGGCCTAGGAACACGCTTTGCCAAAAAAAATCAAAGTTTGGTTCGCGGCAGTACGGACCCATTTTCACACCACTTTCTATTTTTAGCAGAAAACGAGCTATTTTTAAATCGATTCACCGGGTCAATTTGGGTAATAATTACGCAATTCTTGCCGCTTCCAGACACAGTTTTTATGGCCTAGTAACACGTTTTGCCAAAAAAAATCAAAGTTTGGTTCGCGGGCAGTAGGGACCCATTTTCACACCACTTTCTATTTTTAGCAGAAAACGAGCGATTTTTAAATCGATTCACGGGTCAATTTGGGGAGTAATTACGCTATTCTGCCCGCTTCCAGACTCAGTTTTTATGGCCTAGGAACACGCTTTGCCAAAAAAAAATCACAGTTTGGTTTGCGGCAGTACGGACCCATTTTCACACCACTTTCTATTTTTAGCAGAAAACGAGCGATTTTTAAATCGAGTCACACATCAATTTGGGGACTAATTACGCTTTTCTGCAGCTTCCAGACTCAGTTTTTATGGCCTAGGAACACGTTTTGCCAAAAAAAATCACAGTTTGGTTCGCCGGCAGTACGGACCCATTTTCACACCACTTTCTATTTTTAGAAGAAAACGAGCGATTTTTAAATCGATTCACGGGTCAATTTGGGGAGTAATTACGCTATCTTTGCCGCTTCCAGACTCAGTTTTTATGGCCTAGGAACACGTTTTGCCAAAAAAAATCAAAGTTTGGTTCGCGGCAGTACGGACCCATTTTCACACCACTTTCTATTTTTAGCAGAAAACGAGCGATTTTTTAAATCGATTCACGGGTCAATTTGGGGAGTAATTACGCTATTTTGCCGCTTCCAGACTCAGTTTTTATGGCCTAGGAACACGTTTTGCCAAAAAAAATCAAAGTTTGGTTCGCGGCAGTACGGACCCATTTTCACACCACTTTCTATTTTTAGCAGAAAACGAGCGATTTTTAAATCGATTCACGGGTCAATTTGGGGAGTTATTACGCTATTCTGCCCGCTTCCAGACTCAGTTTTTATGGCCTAGGAACACGCTTTGCCAAAAAAAATCACAGTTTGGTTCGCGGCAGTACGGACCCATTTTCACACCACTTTCTATTTTTAGCCAGAAAACGAGCGATTTTTAAATCGAGTCACACATCAATTTGGTGAGTAATTACGCTATTCTGTAGCTTCCAGACTTAGTTTTTATGGCCTAGGAACACGTTTTGCCAAAAAAAATCACAGTTTGGTTCGTGGCAGTACGGACCCATTTTCACACCACTTTCTATTTTTAGAAGAAAACGAGCGATTTTTAAATCGATTCACGGGTCAATTTGGGGAGTAATTACGCTATTTTGCCGCTTCCAGACTCAGTTTTTATGGCCTAGGAACACGTTTTGCCAAAAAAAATTAAAGTTTGGTTCGCGGCAGTACGGACCCATTTTCACACCACTTTCTATTTTTAGCAGAAAACGAGCGATTTTTAAATCGATTCACGGGTCAATTTGGGTAGTAATTACGCTATTCTGTCGCTTCCAGACACAGTTTTTATGGCCTAGGAACACGTTTTGCCAAAAAAAATCAAAGTTTGGTTCGCCGGCAGTACGGACCCCATTTCCACACCACTTTCTATTTTTAGCAGAAAACGAGCGATTTTTAAATCGATTCACGGGTCAATTTGGGGAGTAATTACGCTATTCTACCGCTTCCAGACTCAGTTTTTATGGCCTAGGAACACGCTTTGCCAAAAAAAATCACAGTTTTGTTTGCGGCAGTACGGACCCATTTTCACACTCACTTTCTATTTTTAGCAGAAAACGAACGATTTTTAAATCGAGTCACACATCAATTTGGTGAGTAATTACGCTATTCTGCAGCTTCCAGACTCAGTTTTTATGGCCTAGGAACACGTTTTGCCAAAAAAAATCAAAGTTTGGTTCGCGGCAGTACGGACCCTTTTCCACACCACTTTCTATTTTTAGCAGAAAACGAGCGATTTTTAAATCGATTCACGGGTCAATTTGGGGAGTAATTACGCTATTCTAACCCGCTTCCAGACTCAGTTTTTATGGCCTAGGAACACGCTTTGCCAAAAAAAATCACAGTTTGGTTTGCGGCAGTACGGACCCATTTTCACACCACTTTCTATTTTTAGCAGAAAACGAGCGATTTTTAAATCGAGTCACACATCAATTTGGGGACTAATTACGCTTTTCTGCAGCCTTCCAGACTCAGTTTTTTATGGCCTAGGAACACGTTTTGCCAAAAAAAATCACAGTTTGGTTCGCCGGCAGTACGGACCCATTTTCACACCACTTTCTATTTTTAGAAGAAAACGAGCGATTTTTAAATCGATTCACGGGTCAATTTGGGGAGTAATTACGCTATTTTGCCGCTTCCAGACTCAGTTTTTATGGCCTAGGAACACGTTTTGCCAAAAAAAATCAAAGTTTGGTTCGCGGCAGTACGGACCCATTTTCACACCACTTTCTATTTTTAGCAGAAAACGAGCGATTTTTTAAATCGATTCACGGGTCAATTTCGGGGAGTAATTACGCTATTTTGCCCGCTTCCAGACTCAGTTTTTATGGCCTAGGAACACGTTTTGCCAAAAAAAATCAAAGTTTGGTTCGCGGCAGTACGGACCCATTTTCACACCACTTTCTATTTTTAGCCAGAAAACGAGCGATTTTTAAATCGATTCACGGGTCAATTTGGGGAGTTATTACGCTATTCTGCCGCTTCCAGACTCAGTTTTTATGGCCTACGGAACACGCTTTGCCAAAAAAAATCACAGTTTGGTTCGCGGCAGTACGGACCCATTTTCACACCACTTTCTATTTTTAGCAGAAAACGAGCGATTTTTAAATCGAGTCACACATCAATTTGGTGAGTAATTACGCTATTCTGTAGCTTCCAGACTTAGTTTTTATGGCCTAGGAACACGTTTTTGCCAAAAAAATCACAGTTTGGTTCGTGGCAGTAACGGACCCATTTTCACACCACTTTCTATTTTTAGAAGAAAACGAGCGATTTTTAAATCGATTCACGGGTCAATTTGGGGGAGTAATTACGCTATTTTGGCCGCTTCCAGACTCAGTTTTTATGGCCTAGGAACACGTTTTGCCAAAAAAAAATCAAAGTTTGGTTCGCGGCAGTACGGACCCATTTTCACACCACTTTCTATTTTTAGCAGAAAACGAGCGATTTTTAAATCGATTCACGGGTCAATTTGGGTAGTAATTACGCTATTCTGTCGCTTCCAGACACAGTTTTTATGGCCTAGGAACAACGTTTTGCCAAAAAAAATCAAAGTTTGGTTCGCGGCAGTACGGACCCCATTTCCACACCACTTTCTATTTTTAGCAGAAAACGAGCGATTTTTAAATCGATTCACGGGTCAATTTGGGGAGTAATTACGCTATTCTACCGCTCTCCAGACTCAGTTTTTATGGCCTAGGAACACGCTTTGCCAAAAAAATATCACAGTTTTGTTTGCGGCAGTACGGACCCATTTTCACACCACTTTCTATTTTTAGCAGAAAACGAACGATTTTTAAATCGAGTCACACATCAATTTGGTGAGTAATTACGCTATTCTGCCAGCTTCCAGACTCAGTTTTTATGGCCCTAGGAACACGTTTTGCCAAAAAAAATCAAAGTTTGGTTCGCTGGCCAGTACGGACCCATTTCCACACCACTTTCTATTTTTTAGCAGAAAACGAGCGATTTTTAAATCGATTCACGGGTCAATTTGGGGAGTAATTACGCTATTCTACCGCTTCCAGACTCAGTTTTTATGGCCTAGGAACACGCTTTGCCAAAAAAAATCACAGTTTGGTTTGCGGCAGTACGGACCCATTTTCACACCACTTTCTATTTTTAGCAGAAAACGAGCGATTTTTAAATCGAGTCACACATCAATTTGGGGACTAATTACGCTTTTCTGCAGCTTCCAGACTCAGTTTTTTATCGGGCCTAGGAACACGTTTTGCCAAAAAAAATCACAGTTTGGTTCGCGGCAGTACGGACCCATTTTCACACCACTTTCTATTTTTAGAAGAAAACGAGCGATTTTTAAATCGATTCACGGGTCAATTTGGGGAGTAATTACGCTATTTTGCCAGCTTCCAGACTCAGTTTTTATGGCCTAGGAACACGTTTTGCCAAAAAAAATCAAAGTTTGGTTCGCGGCCAGTACGGACCCCATTTTCACACCACTTTCTATTTTTAGCAGAAAACGAGCGATTTTTTAAATCGATTCACGGGTCAATTTGGGGAGTAATTACGCTATTTTGCCGCTTTCCAGACTCAGTTTTTATGGCCTAGGAACACGTTTTGCCAAAAAAAATCAAAGTTTGGTTCGCGGGCAGTACGGACCCATTTTCACACCCACTTTCTATTTTTAGCAGAAAACGAGCGATTTTTAAATCGATTCACGGGTCAATTTGGGGAGTTATTACGCTATTCTGCCGCTTCCAGACTCAGTTTTTATGGCCTAGGAACACGCTTTGCCAAAAAAAATCACAGTTTGGTTCGCAGGGCCAGTACGGACCCATTTTCACACCACTTTCTATTTTTAGCAGAAAACGAGCGATTTTTAAATCGAGTCACACATCAATTTGGTGAGTAATTACGCTATTCTGTAGCTTCCAGACTTAGTTTTTATGGCCATAGGAACACGTTTTGCCAAAAAAAATCACAGTTTGGTTCGTGGCAGTACGGACCCATTTTCACACCACTTTCTATTTTTAGAAGAAAACGAGCGATTTTTAAATCGATTCACGGGTCAATTTGGGGAGTAATTACGCTATTTTGCCCGCTTCCAGACTCAGTTTTTATGGCCTAGGAACACGTTTTGCCAAAAAAAATCAAAGTTTGGTTCGCTGGCAGTACGGACCCATTTTCACACCACTTTCTATTTTTAGCAGAAAACGAGCGATTTTTAAATCGATTCACGGGTCAATTTGGGTAGTAATTACGCTATTCTGTCGCTTCCAGACACAGTTTTTATGGCCTAGGAACCACGTTTTGCCAAAAAAAATCAAAGTTTGGTTCGCGGCAGTACGGGACCCATTTCCACACCACTTTCTATTTTTAGCAGAAAACGAGCGATTTTTAAATCGAATTCACGGGTCAATTTGGGGAGTAAATTACGCTATTCTACCCGCTTCCAGACTCAGTTTTTATGGCCTAGGGAACACGCTTTGCCAAAAAAAAATCACAGTTTTGTTTGCGGCAGTACGGACCCATTTTCACACCACTTTCTATTTTTAGCAGAAAACGAACGATTTTTAAATCGAGTCACACATCAATTTGGTGAGTAATTACGCTATTCTGCCAGCTTCCAGACTCAGTTTTTATGGCCTAGGAACACGTTTTGCCAAAAAAAATCAAAGTTTGGTTCGCGGCAGTACGGACCCATTTCCACACCACTTTCTATTTTTAGCAGAAAACGAGCGATTTTTAAATCGATTCACGGGTCAATTTGGGGAGTAATTACGCTATTCTACTACCGCTTCCAGACTCAGTTTTTATGGCCTAGGAACACGCTTTGCCAAAAAAAATCACAGTTTGGTTTGCGGCAGTACGGACCCATTTTCACACCACTTTCTATTTTTAGCAGAAAACGAACGATTTTTAAATCGAGTCACACATCAATTTGGTGAGTAATTACGCTATTCTGCAGCTTCCAGACTTAGTTTTTATGGCCTAGGAACACGTTTTGCCAAAAAAAATCACAGTTTGGTTCGCGGGCAGTACGGACCCATTTCCACACCACTTTCTATTTTTAGCAGAAAACGAGCGATTTTTAAATCGATTCACGGGTCAATTTGGGTAGTAAATTACGCTATTCTACCCGCTTCCAGACTCAGTTTTTATGGCCTAGGAACACGCTTTGCCAAAAAAAATCACAGTTTGGTTTGCGGCAGTACGGACCCATTTTCACACCACTTTCTATTTTTAGCAGAAAACGAACGATTTTTAAATCGAGTCACACATCAATTTGGTGAGTAATTACGCTATTCTGTAGCTTCCAGACTTAGTTTTTATGGCCTAGGAACACGTTTTGCCAAAAAAAATCACAGTTTGGTTCGTGGCAGTACGGACCCATTTTCACACCACTTTCTATTTTTAGAAGAAAACGAGCGATTTTTAAATCGATTCACGGGTCAATTTTGGGGAGTAATTACGCTATTTTGCCGCTTCCAGACTCAGTTTTTATGGCCTAGCGAACACGTTTTGCCAAAAAAAATCAAAGTTTGGTTCGCGGCAGTACGGACCCATTTTCACACCACTTTCTATTTTTAGCAGAAAACGAGCAATTTTTAAATCGATTCACGGGTCAATTTGGGTAGTAATTACGCTATTCTGTCGGCTTCCAGACACAGTTTTTATGGCCTAGGAACACGTTTTGCCCAAAAAAAATCAAAGTTTGGTTCGCGGCAGTACGGACCCATTTCCACACCACTTTCTATTTTTAGCAGAAAACGAGCGATTTTTAAATCGATTCACGGGTCAATTTGGGGAGTAATTACGGCTATTCTACCGCTTCCAGACTCAGTTTTTATGGCCTAGGAACACGCTTTGCCAAAAAAAATCACAGTTTGGTTTGCGGCAGTACGGACCCCATTTTCACACCACTTTCTATTTTTAGCAGAAAACGAACGATTTTTAAATCGAGTCACACATCAATTTGGTGAGTAATTACGCTATTCTGCAGCTTCCAGACTCAGTTTTTATGGCCCTAGGAACACGTTTTGCCAAAAAAAATCACAGTTTGGTTCGCGGCCAGTACGGACCCATTTTCACACCACTTTCTATTTTTAGAAGAAAACGAGCGATTTTTAAATCGATTCACGGGTCAATTTGGGGAGTAATTACGCTACTTCTGCCGCTTCCAGACTCAGTTTTTATGGCCTAGGAACACGTTTTGCCAAAAAAAATCAAAGTTTTGGTTCGCGGCAGTACGGACCCATTTTCACACCACTTTCTATTTTTAGCAGAAAACGAGCCTATTTTTAAATCGAGTCACACATCAATTTGGTGAGTAATTACGCTATTCTGCAGCTTCCAGACTTAGTTTTTATGGCCTAGGAACACGTTTTGCCAAAAAAAATCACAGTTTGGTTCGCGGCAGTACGGACCCATTTCCACACCACTTTCTATTTTTAGCAGAAAACGAGCGATTTTTAAATCGATTCACGGGTCAATTTGGGTAGTAATTACGCTATTCTACCGCTTCCAGACTCAGTTTTTATGGCCTAGGAACACGCTTTGCCAAAAAAAAATCACAGTTTGGTTTGCGGCAGTACGGACCCATTTTCACACCACTTTCTATTTTTAGCAGAAAACGAACGATTTTTAAATCGAGTCACACATCAATTTGGTGAGTAATTACGCTATTCTGTAGCTTCCAGACTTAGTTTTTATGGCCTAGGAACACGTTTTGCCAAAAAAAATCACAGTTTGGTTCGTGGCAGTACGGACCCATTTTCACACCACTTTCT
>JAQQBG010000832.1:0-2500 GCA_032199755.1 Ambrosia artemisiifolia
TAATTCTATCATAGAGATAAGGGGACATCATTCACATGGATATAGTAAGTCTCGCTTGGGCTGCTTTAATGGTAGGTCTTTACATTTTCCCTTTCACTCGTAGTATGGGGAAGAAGTGGACTTTAGAAGCACTCCTAATTTAGTTGAGGAATGAAACGGTATCAATTGTTTTCTAGATCGTTCTGCAACGCATTTTTGATTTGAATTGAAATCATTTTCAAATCAAAATATCTTCATTTCCAAATTCCATTGGATTCTAGTGGAGAAATGTATTCTATAACAGTAAAACAATTATTTCAGATTCATCGGAATAAATAGATGTATCAAAAGAAATAGAATCGGGTCCTACGTCAATTCCATATATGGATTAATAACTACATATATTGAAGATAGAAGCTAATATAGTATACCTACTTTATTAGAAACAATTTTATACACTACTATAACACTAATAGAGAGTATGGTAAGTAAGAAATTTTTTTATTACTTACCATACTCTCGGATCTCATAGAAGACCGCCGATGATAGCCCGTTGATTTCATTTAAGACGTAAAAATAGAATACTTTTCATTTGATTTCTTCAACTATTGATAAGAATTCAGAAGTCAAGTGTCAGTTAAAGTTAATCATTTTGACTGACTGTTTTTACGTAAATTATAAGTAGAAAAGCAGTAGGAACTAAAATGAACAGTGCAGTAGCAATAAATGCAAGAATATTTACTTCCATAATCTCATCTTTTTTTTTTTTTTTTTTCACAATAACTCGGGATTTAATCCCATAGAGATGATAAATCTTTCACCTGTTAATTCAATGAATGCATTACCTATCGATGATCTTGAATCGGATCAATATCATGAATAACAATATCTGAGCTATTAAATGAATTCGTCGTCGAGAATTGAATAGTATAACATACGAACATCTTTTATCCATACCGAATCCAAGATTGGATTCCCGGACCAATCATTTATTGATCCTTCTTTTCTTTTCTATAACCTACCTTAGGTCTTCCTTATAGAACCATCAAACGAAACGAAATATAACCCCCGTCCGAACTACAAAACCCCAACAAACAATACAAGCGAAGTGGAAAAAGAGAGGAATTAGGTTCTCAATTTTCATGATCAAAATTTCTTTGGAAGACAAAGAAGTATGAGAAAGATGAGTCGCAGGATAAAAGATGGAATATTATATTAACTTCACTATTTTAGTTATTTTCATTTTAGTTTAGAGTTTGTTCTTTGTTCGACAGAATCCTGAAAAAAAGAAGGAAACCCCCTCGGAATTCAATTATGCTCTCTGTCCCTTCTTTCACAGAAAATGGAGAGGCAAATTGATGTACTTATTTGATCCGTCGGGACTGACGGGGCTCGAACCCGCAACGTCCGCCTTGACAGGGCGGTGCTCTTGCCTATTGAACTACAATCCCAGGGAAAGAAGAAGAGATCTAGCAGAAATTTTGGATTCTTTTTTATTCTCTCGTATCAGGTATTTCTCTCGTATCAGGTATTTCTTAAGAACAAGAGTGTTCTACCATCTGATAGTAGATTGGCAAATTGTTGGGCCGAGCTGGATTTGAACCAGCGTAGACATATTGTCAACGAATTTACAGTCCGTCCCCATTAACCACTCGGGCATCGACCCAACGCCTAATTCATTTTAGACGTTCCACAATCAACTTCCTTTCGTCTACCAGGCAGATTTGACAAATACATATCACTTGATCTAAAAAACAAAGTCCCACTGAGTAGACTATTAGAAGGACTTGACAAATATAGATCACTTGATAGAAAATACCACTCCTATAGTCTTGAGTCTTGGTATACCCCCAGAGGGACTTGAACCCTCGTTTTCTCCGTGAAAGAGAGAGGTCGTAACCACTGGACCATAGGGGCCTATGGCCACCTTTATTCATAAATCAACTAGAAAGAATAGGTCCCGGCCACCTTTAGAAAAAAAGCACTAGAAATACAATAGGTAATAAGAAAAATACCATAGGTAATGAATGCCTAAGGCCACCTTAACTTAAATATAACTCAGGCCGAGAGCCGCCTTTAGGAGATGAATCAAACCGAAAAACTCGTTAACTATTCTAGCTATTCTGGAGGTTAATGGTAATCAAACTTTACCATTCAATTACAACCTTAAAACTTGAAAACTTGATTTCATTGGTCTTTCTCGTCTTTATCTTTCTCATTCACAAAGGGTTCTGCGTTGGATCCAAGATCCTTTACTCTCCAGTGGATTCAAGGTGCTTTACCAAAATAAGATTTGACCACTTAAATTATATTGCGCCCTAAGTCATACTGTCAATTGACGACAGGACAGGAGGGCAATAAAAGAAGAGAGAAGACGGAAATATAGATTAGGTATATCCGCGCGTTAACGTTAAGTTAATAAATAAAACATTCATATAGTTTTCTGGTATTCAATATTCAAGTAGATTAGAATTTCAATACCGTTATACATTATAATATAAGAAACTGAATAAGAAGAAGT
>JAQQBG010000832.1:7500-17500 GCA_032199755.1 Ambrosia artemisiifolia
CTCCTGAGTTGAGACCAATCTATCATATAGATGAGGATAAACTAGTGACCTCGGATATTAATGAAATCTATAGAAGAATTATCTACCGGAATAATACTCTTACAGATCTATTAACAACAAGTATAGCTACACCAGAAGAATTAATAATATCTCAGGAAAAATTACTACAAGAAGCCGTGGATGCACTTCTTGATAATGGAATCTGCGGACAACCAATGAGGGATGATCATAATAGAATTTACAAGTCGCTTTCAGATGTAATTGAAGGCAAAGAAGGAAGAGTTCGCGAGACTCTACTTGGTAAACGAGTCGATTATTCAGGGCGGTCAGTGATTGTCGTGGGCCCTTCACTTTCATTACATCGATGTGGATTGCCTCGCGAAATTGCAATAGAACTTTTCCAGGCATTTGTAATTCGTGACCTAATTAGAAAACATATTGCTTCGAACATAGGAGTTGCTAAGAGTCAAATTCGGAAAAAAAAACCTATTGTATGGGAAATACTTCAGGAAATTCTGGATGACCATCCTGTATTGCTGAATAGAGCGCCTACTCTGCATAGATTAGGCATACAGGCATTCCTCCCCGTTTTAGTGGAAGGGCGTGCTATTTGTTTACATCCATTAGTTTGTAAGGGCTTCAATGCAGACTTTGACGGGGATCAAATGGCTGTTCATGTTCCTTTATCTTTAGAGGCTCAAGCAGAGGCACGTTTACTTATGTTTTCTCATATGAATCTTTTGTCTCCAACTATTGGAGATCCCATTTCTGCACCAACTCAAGATATGCTTAGTGGACTCTATGTATTAACGAGTGGAAATCGTCGGGGTATTTGTGTAAATAGGTATAATCCATGTAATCGTAGAAACTATCAAAATGAAGATAATAACTATAAGTATACAAAAAAAAAAGAACCCTTTTTTTGTAATACCTATGATGCAATTGGAGCTTATCGGCAAAAACGAATCAATTTAGGTAGTCCTTTGTGGCTGCGGTGGCGACTAGATCAACGTGTTATTGCTGCAAGAGAAGCTCCTATCGAAATTAACTATGAATCTTTGGGGACCTATTATGATATTTATGGACACTATCTAATAGTAAGAAGTATAAAAAAAGAAATTCTTTATATATATATTCGAACCACTCTTGGTCATATTTCTCTTTATCGAGAAATAGAAGAAGCCATACAGGGGTTTTGGCAGGGCTGTTATAATTCTATGCTACCAGCGGGAATTCGAGTCTCGCCGGGTTAACTAGGACTATATTGCGGAATTTCTACGTGAATCAAGATCTAGAAAAGGAAGTTTTCCAATCACTGACTCAAACCCATTGTCAAATTCTACTCAGCGCAACGCAATATGGAGGTACTTATGGCAGAACGGCCCACTCAGGTCTTTCACAATAAAGTGATAGACGGAACTGCCATGAAACGACTTATTAGTCGATTTATTGATCACTATGGAATAGGATATACATCACATATCCTGGATCAAGTAAAGACTCTGGGTTTCCGACAAGCTACCGCCGCATCCATTTCATTAGGAATTGATGATCTTTTAACAATACCTTCTAAAAGATGGCTCGTTCAAGACGCTGAAAAACAAAGTTTTATTTTGGAAAAACACCATCATTATGGGAATGTACACGCGGTAGAAAAATTACGTCAATCGATCGAGATATGGTATGCCACAAGTGAATATTTGCGACAAGAAATGACTCCTAATTTTCGGATGACCGATCCTTTTAATCCAGTCCATATAATGTCTTTTTCGGGAGCCAGAGGAAATGCATCTCAGGTACATCAATTAGTAGGTATGAGAGGATTAATGTCGGATCCCCAAGGACAAATGATTGATTTACCCATTCAAAGCAATTTACGCGAAGGACTCTCTTTAACAGAATATATTATTTCTTGCTACGGAGCCCGTAAAGGAGTTGTGGATACCGCTATCCGAACATCAGATGCAGGATATCTCACGCGAAGACTTGTTGAAGTAGTGCAACACATTGTTGTACGTCGAACAGATTGTGGCACCGTTAGAGGTATTTCTGTAAGTCCTCGAAATGGAATGATGGCGGACAGGATTTTTATCCAAACATTAATTGGCCGTGTATTAGCAGATGATATATATATAGGTTCGCGATGCATTGCTACTAGAAATCAAGATATTGGGGTTGGGCTTGTCAATAGATTCATAACTTTTAGAGCACAACCAATCTCTATTCGAACACCCTTTACTTGTAGGAGTACATCTTGGATTTGTCAATTATGTTATGGCCGGAGTCCAGCTCATGACGACCTGGTCGAATTGGGAGAAGCTGTAGGTATTATTGCAGGTCAATCTATTGGAGAACCGGGCACTCAATTAACATTAAGAACTTTTCATACTGGCGGAGTATTCACAGGGGGTACTGCAGAACATGTGCGAGCCCCTTCTAATGGAAAAATTAAATTCAATGAGGATTTGGTTCATCCGACACGTACACGTCATGGACATCCTGCTTTTCTATGTTCTAGAGACTTGTATGTAACTATTGAGAGTGAAGATATTATACACAATGTGTGTATTCCGCCCAAAAGTTTTCTTTTGGTTCAAAACGATCAATATGTAGAATCAGAACAAGTCATTGCTGAGATTCGCGCAAGAACATCCACTTTGAGTTTGAAAGAGAAGGTTCGAAAACATATTTATTCTGACTCAGAGGGCGAAATGCACTGGAATACCGATGTGTACCATGCACCTGAATTTACATATGGTAATATTCATCTCTTACCAAAAACAAGTCATTTATGGATATTATTAGGGGAGCCCTGGAGATCTAGTCTAGGCCCCTGTTCGATCCACAAGGATCAAGATCAAATGAACGCTTATTCTCTTTCTGTTAAGCGAAGATCTATTTCTAACCCCTCAGTAACTAATAATCAAGTGAGACACAAATTTTTTAGTTCGTATTTTTCTGGTAAAAATCAAAAAGGAGATAGGATTCCTGATTATTCAGAACTTAATCGAATGACATGTACTGGTCGTTGTAATCTCAGATATCCGGGCATTCTCGACGGGAATTCTGATTTATTGGCAAAGAGGCGAAGAAATAGAGTCATCATCCCACTCGACTCGATTCAAGAAGGCGAGAACCAACCAATACCTTCTTCAGGTATCTCAATTGAAATCCCCAGAAATGATATTCTCCGTAGAAATAGTATTCTTGCTTATTTCGATGATCCTCGATATATAAGAAAGAGCTCGGGACTTACTAAATATGAGACTAGAGAACTGAATTCAATCGTCAACGAAGAGGATTTGATTGAGTATCGAGGAGTCAAGGTATTTTGGCCAAAATATCAAAAGGAAGTAAATCCTTTTTTTTTTATTCCCGTGGAAGTCCACATTTTGGCCGAATCTTCTTCCATAATGGTACGGCACAATAGTATTATTGGGGTAGATACACAAATCACTTTAAATAGAAGAAGTCGGGTAGGCGGATTGGTCCGAGTGAAGAAAAAAGCAGAAAAAATGAAACTTATAATCTTTTCTGGAGATATCCATTTTCCTGGAAAGACAAATAAGGCATTCCGATTGATACCACCAGGAGGGGGAAAACAAAATTCCAAAGAATACAAAAAATTGAAAAATTGGCTCTATATCCAACGAATGAAACTTTCCAGGTATGAAAAAAAGTATTTTGTTTTGGTTCAACCCGTAGTCCCATATAAAAAAACGGATGGTATCAATTTAGGAAGACTTTTCCCGGCGGATATCTTGCAGGAAAGTGATAATCTACAACTTCGAGTTGTCAATTATATCCTTTATTACGACCCAATTCTTGAAATTTGGGACACAAGTATTCAATTAGTTCGGACTTGTTTAGTGTTGAATTGGGACCAAGAAAAAAAAATAGAAAAGGCCTGTGCTTCCTTTGTTGAAATAAGGACAAATGGTTTGATTAGAGATTTTCTAAGAATCGACTTAGCGAAGTCACCGATTTCATATACCGTAAAAAGGAACGATCTGACGGGTTCAGGATTGATCTCTGAGAATGGATCAGATCGCGCTAATGTCAATCCGTTTTCTTCCATTTATTCCTATTCCAAGGCAAGGATTCAAGAATCCCTTAATACAAATCAAGGAACTATTCATACATTGTTGAATCGAAATAAGGAATCTCAATCTTTGATAATTTTGTCATCATCCAATTGTTATCGAATAGGCCCATTCAACGATGTAAAATCTCCCAATGTGATAAAAGAATCAATCAAAAAGGACCCCCTAATTCCAATTAGGAATTCGTTGGGCCCCTTAGGAACAGGCTTTCCAATTTATAATTTTGATTTCTTTTCCCATTTAATAACCCATAATAAGATCTTGGTAACTAACTATTTGCAACTTGACAATTTCAAACAGATTTTTCAAATACTTAAATATTATTTACTGGATGAAAATGGTAAAATTTATAATCCCTATTCATGCAGTAACATCATTTTGAATCCATTCAAATTGAATTGGTATTTTCTCCATTACAATTATTGTGAAGAGACATCTACAATCGTTAGTCTTGGGCAGTTTCTTTGTGAAAATGTATGTATAGCCAAAAAAGGACCGCATTTAAAATCAGGTCAAGTTCTAATTATTCAAGTTGACTCTGTGGTAATACGATCCGCTAAGCCTTATTTGGCTACTCCAGGAGCAACTGTTCATGGACATTATGGGGAAATCCTTTACGAAGGAGATACATTAGTTACATTTATATATGAAAAATCAAGATCTGGTGATATAACGCAAGGTCTTCCAAAAGTGGAACAGGTGTTAGAAGTGCGTTCTATTGATTCAATATCGATGAATCTCGAAAAGAGGATTGAGGGTTGGAACAAATGTATAACAAGAATTCTTGGAATTCCTTGGGCATTCTTTATTGGTGCTGAGCTAACTATAGTGCAAAGTCGTATCTCTTTGGTTAATAAGGTCCAAAAGGTTTATCGATCCCAGGGGGTGCAGATACATAATAGGCATATAGAAATTATTGTACGTCAAATAACATCAAAAGTGTTGGTTTCAGAAGATGAAATGTCTAATGTTTTTTCGCCCGGAGAACTAATTGGATTGTTGCGAGCGGAACGAATGGGGCGCGCTTTGGAAGAAGCGATCTGTTACCAAGCCGTCTTATTGGGAATAACAAGAGCATCCATGAATACTCAAAGTTTCATATCCGAAGCGAGTTTTCAAGAAACCGCTCGAGTTTTAGCAAAAGCAGCTCTCCTGGGGCGTATCGATTGGTTGAAAGGCCTGAAAGAAAACGTTGTTCTGGGGGGGATGATACCTGTTGGTAGCGGCTTCAAAACATCTTCAAGCGAACCTAACAACATTCCTAACAACATTGCCTTTGAACTAAAAAAAAAGAATCTATTAGAGGGGGAAATGAAAGATATTTTGTTCTACCATAGAAAATTATTTGATTCTTGCCTTTCAAAGAATTTCCATGATACACAAGAACAATCATTTTTTTAGTATTTTTAGGATTTCATGATACCTAAGAGCAGATTCACCCCTTTCTTTTATCTTTTACTTTCTTTTATCTTTTACTTTCTTTTATCTTTTACTTTCTTTTATCTTTTAAAAGGATCTGTTGGTTTTTCGGTGCAGTCATTTGATTTGGTAATAGTAATCAAAAAAATAACAAATAGAAAAGAATAATGGCTTGGGCTATGTATCTACGCCAATCTACGGTAGAAGAGAAGGTTCCATCGGAACAATTATTTATTTCAGTGTACCTCTTCGCTTTTTTTCAAAAGGGGGAGGCAGTGTGGGGAGAAATGACAAGAAGATATTGGAACATTAATTTAGAAGAGATGATGGAAGCAGGAGTTCATTTTGGCCATGGTACTAGGAAATGGAATCCTAAAATGGCACCTTATATCTCTGCAAAACGTAAAGGTATTCATATTACAAATCTTACTAGAACTGCTCGTTTTTTATCAGAAGCTTGTGATTTGGTTTTTGATGCAGCAAGTAGGGGAAAACAATTCTTAATTGTTGGCACTAAAAATAAAGAAGCTGATTCAGTAGCATGGGCTGCAATAAGGGCTCGGTGTCATTATGTTAATAAAAAATGGCTCGGTGGTATGTTAACAAATTGGTCCACTACAGAAACGAGACTTCATAAGTTTAGAGACTTGAGAACTGAACAAAAAACAGGGGGACTCAACCGTCTTCCGAAAAGAGATGCAGCTATGTTGAAAAGACAATTATCTCATTTGCAAACATATCTGGGCGGGATTAAATATATGACAGGGTTACCCGATATTGTAATCATCGTTGATCAGCACGAAGAATATACGGCCCTTCAAGAATGTATCACATTGGGAATTCCAACAATTTGTTTAATCGATACAAATTGTGACCCCGATCTCGCAGATATTTCGATTCCAGCGAATGATGACGCTATATCTTCAATCCGATTAATTCTTAACAAATTAGTATTTGCAATTTGTGAGGGCCGTTCTGGCTATATAAGAAATCCGTGATTAATAATAAGATAAATAAGTTATTTCATTTCGGAACCTTCATAGATTTATCGAATCGGTTACTATTTCTGAATCTCAAAAAATAGAGAAAAAGAACAAGGAATAGAATTTGATTAGTTGGTATTCAAAATATACGATTCAAGTAGTCAAGTCGAGAAACAGATGGTTGAATCAAAATAATTTTGTTTAAAGTTCTATTTTTGTCAGAGGGCAATATGAATGTTCTATCATGTTCCATCAACACACTAAATGGGTTATACGATCTATCCGGTGTGGAAGTAGGCCAACATTTTTATTGGAAAATCGGGGGTTTCCAAGTCCACGGCCAAGTACTGATTACTTCTTGGGTTGTAATTGCTATCTTATTAGGTTCAGCCACTCTAGCCGTTCGGAACCCACAAACCATTCCGACCGGCGGTCAGAATTTCTTCGAATATGTCCTTGAATTTATTCGAGATGTGAGTAAAACTCAAATTGGAGAAGAATATGGTCCTTGGGTTCCTTTTATTGGAACTATGTTTCTATTTATTTTTGTTTCTAATTGGTCAGAGCGCCCTTTTACCTTGGAAAATCATACAATTACCTCATGGGGAGTTAGCCGCACCCACGAATGATATAAATACTACTGTTGCTTTGGCTTTACTCACGTCAGTGGCATATTTCTATGCGGGTCTTACCAAAAAAGGATTAGGTTATTTCGGGAAATATATTCAACCAACTCCAATTCTTTTACCTATTAACATCTTAGAAGATTTCACAAAGCCCCTATCACTTAGTTTTCGACTTTTCGGAAATATATTAGCCGATGAATTAGTAGTTGTTGTTCTTGTTTCTTTAGTACCTTCAGTGGTTCCTATCCCCGTCATGTTCCTTGGATTATTTACAAGTGGTATTCAAGCTCTTATTTTTGCAACTTTAGCCGCGGCTTATATAGGTGAATCCATGGAGGGCCACCATTGACTAGTTTTCTAAATCGTTTTTTTTTAGTTTAACCTAAGGCAATGTGTGCGTGGCTAAAAAAAATGAAATTCGGAAATGAAAATATACAATTACACTATATACGATCTAGAGTAATAGAAAAAAAGATTACAATAAAGATTACAATAAAGATTACAATATTGATATTAGAGTAGAGAATTGAAAAAAAGGGGAAAGAGATCTCAAAGATCTTTTTCCTAAAATTCCCGTTTGGTCCATTTATATCATAATCATACCTTCCCCTCAATGAATATTCGGATTAGATTGGTCATCGAATCCGAATATTCACTATTCGGAGTCGTAATTTGACGAAGAAGTCTTGTGGTATTACGACGTGTTATTAAATGTTATTAAATAAAAAAGGATGTTCTATAGAATGATTCCCCTTTTCAGTTAATTTTATTCACCGATTGACCAAACGAAAACATTAATAAATAATAAATTGTATGAACTTAGATAAATAAAATCAATTTCTATGCAACGATTCGCCCCAATCAATTTATCCATTGATTATCTTATCAATTTAGGTTGCAGGATAATGAGAAAAATGATAAAGAAGGGGGAAGGGAAAGGATATTTTATAAAAAGCGATGGTTAGTAGAGGGGAGGTCGATGGAATTGAATGGCTATAAGTTAACTCTTGTCAAGGGCTAGACGCATCCTTATCAAATTGAATTGAAGATGAAGGAAGAGTTGGTTTACATTGTGGAAGAAAGACATGTATATGTGATATTAGATATTGACTAGTTATATACGAGCTAAAGATATATCTAATTTTCCCTACTAATCGAATGTGAATGTAGATGGGGATTCTATAGAAGTCCTTCTGTCTCATCTGTGACTGTGAGTTGAATAAACGGATGAAGTCAATAAAAAAATCGAAGAATTCAAAGAGCGATTCAGGACAAAGAAACGGAAAAACTAAAGTTGTATGGATTCACAAATACTTTATTGAAAGAAACTAAAAAAGAGACATCAAAGTCATTTTGATGATTCAAGAATGTTATTACTTGAATTCGAAGTTCGTAGTTACTTCGACTGGATGAATCGTAGCAATGGAATAATTAAGTCATAGTTCATTGGTTGAATGTATCATTAACCATTTTTTTTTTGATACGAGGAACTTATCATGAATCCACTGATTTCTGCCGCTTCCGTTATTGCTGCTGGATTGGCTGTAGGGCTTGCTTCTATTGGACCTGGAGTTGGTCAAGGTACTGCTGCGGGTCAAGCTGTAGAAGGTATCGCGAGACAGCCCGAGGCGGAGGGAAAAATACGAGGTACTTTATTGCTTAGTCTAGCTTTTATGGAAGCTTTAACAATTTATGGCCTGGTTGTAGCATTAGCACTTTTATTCGCTAATCCTTTTGTTTAATATTAGAAATATGAAAAATAAAAATTTTTCATATTTTATTGCCCTGGACTTGTGCTTTGTTTTTTCGAATTATAGAAAGGTTTCATTCCTAGAATTACTTATTCGTTGAGAAAATAACCCACGGGAAGGGCTGATTTGCAGATGAGGACTTAGCATACCAACTCGCTTTCATCCTTCCCGTTCGTGTTCGTAGGCCTTTTTTTAGTTTTTAATAGGGGGTGCAACCAAGGAGAGAATTCATGATTTCTAAATCGAATAGATTTTTAGATTTTTGATTCGATTTAGAAAGTAGGAAACTATAACTATATAAAGAGGACAAAGTAATACAAAAAGAACTCTGTTCGATTTTTTAGTCTATCTATACGAGGAGATCATATGAAAAATGTAACCGATTCTTTCGTTTCTTTGGGCCACTGGCCATCCGCCGGGAGTTTCGGGTTTAATACCGATATTTTAGCAACAAATCTAATAAATCTAAGTGTAGTGCTTGGGGTCTTGATCTTTTTTGGAAAGGGAGTGTGTGCGAGTTGTTTATTTCAAGAATAGGCTGGATCCAACCAGATGTACTTTTTCTGTTATAACTAGGAAAGTTATATCTAAGAAAGAAGAGTGCATGTTCTCGCGAATTACTTCTGAATAAATTCAGAAATCATATGTAAGAACTATAGCATTTCGTAATTTATTGGAAAATCCACTTTGATTCTCTATCAACCAATAATGTGGGACCATTAACATGGTTAAAGCTAAACTGTTTGAAGTCCAGACGCAGCATGGTACTCTTTCTACCAATATGTTAATATAGAGATGGTTTCAAAATAAATATTTTATCAATATAGAACACTCATATCGATAAAATGATTTGAACCACTTATTGGGGGTTTTCTCTCCCCTTTTAGCCAATGCTGAATCGATGACCTATGTATTGTGTATAAAGTAAGAAAAACTTCTTGGATTAAAAAAAGTAAACAACTTTGCTGACAATTACATATTTTTTGTTTGGTCAGAAGAGTCCTCCGAATATTTTGATCTTGGATTAGTAATTCCTTTTGAGATTTTGATTTCATTTTGAAATATGACAAGAAAATAGAGGATAGGCTCATTACATTAACAATAAAAATATGGAAATT
>JAQQBG010000833.1:5000-7500 GCA_032199755.1 Ambrosia artemisiifolia
TGTGTAAGATTTAAAGATCTCCTCATTATCTCCAAATTCATTTCTTTCCTTTGAATATAGGATATAGTCATTTTTCTTATATTTATTAGACTAAGCAGGAGACCGTATATCTGGGTATTATTCATCATTTTTTGATTCAATTGATTCGAACGTCCAGTCCATCTTAATTGCAAAGGAAAATCTCCTTTGAGGACTGTTTTGAGTTTTTCGATCGATTCTAAAAAAGATTCTTCAATATTGTTTTGATTCTTTAATTCAAAATATTGTTTTGAATTGGATGGGCTAAAATTGAAAAAAATCCTCATCCCCCTCTTGCTTTCCCTTGATATTTTTATTTTCACTAAAATTTGGATTTATAGTCAAATTCAAAAGAAGTAGTTGCTTGGGATAAACCAAGGTTTCTCTTTATATTTATGATAAAGTATCACAAACTCTGGAAATAAAAAAAATTTCGGATTTGATATGAAGCGATTTAAGATTAAGAATTTTTCATTCATTCCCATCCAATCAAAAAAGACCTTTTTGTAATTTATTTCGGAATTTGAATCAATCGGAAGATAAAAAAGACCATTATTATGAATTTTATCCCTTATTTGTATTTGGTCCTTATTAGGTTCAACCTGAATATTTTTATTCCATTTCCAACCCCAATATTTTCTATCTGTTTTTTTTTTTCATATATATAATATCACTTTTTCCTAGATCATTCTTGATAGGAATATTTTTGAGTATGTTAACAATTTTTTCTTTTTTTCTGGCGGAATTTTCTTGCTTCTTATTTGTTTCTAATGATGATCTATAAATATAGGACTTCTTCTTAGTTTCGGAATGAATATATTGATATGATAAACGATCATATCTATAGTTTTTTTTGAAAATTCTCTTCTTTTTTTGGTAATAAATAGACTTTCGAATTTTGTTTTTTTTTTGTAATCAAATAATTGGTCTTTTTCGTAGGAATACCATTTTTTTAGATCCTTATTTTTAGACGGCTGGCATTTTTTTTTTTCCATTTGGCCATTTTTGTGGGACTAATCTAGACCATCTAATCTGAGATAAATCGTATTGACAATGACCTCTTAACCAGTTTTTCCATGGATTCATTCCATAATTTGGAAGTTTATTCTGTCTTACTTCGGAATCAAATATTCCTTGTCTTACAAAAAAATCCTTTATTTCATTCTTAAGAAAAAAAGACGGTCCATTATACTGAAGAATAGATCTTAACTTATTGAAGTTAATAACCTGGGTTTGTGATAATTTGAAAAATACATATTTTTGTGACAAGTAAGATAAATCAAAAAAAATATGTGACTTCCACTTACTATTTCTAAGATTATCAAAAGCCTTTTTTATAGTCATAGTCGAAATAAAGTCAATTTTATTTTGTTTTGTTTTATTAATCTTTTCTTGATTTGTTTCATTATTGTCAATGTATTTCTCAATAATTTTTTTTGTTGATTCCATAAAAAGTTGTAGAGGGATTCTGCGCATATTAATGATACATAGAAAAACATCTATGTATATTTTTTCAATCAAAAATTTAACTATTAATTCAATATTATTTCTTTTTAATATTTTCCAAATTTTGGGGGGGCGATTCTCCATTATTCTTTTTCTTTTTTTTCATTATTTCTATTTGATTTCTGATTGTATTTCTTCTATCAATTCTATGTTTCATTTCTTCTTCTGTCTGTGAATAATTTGTCAAACCTGTAGATCGATTTTGAATAAGTGATTCATGAATAATCTGATTGCTGATTATAGAACCCTTTTCTATTTCAGTTTCATTTGATTCATCTATTTCTCTCGGTATAAATAATGGAATTTTCTTTCCTTTTAAAAGTTCTTTTCGTCTTTGTTTTACAAATAAAAAGGCTTTTGCTTCTTTTTTTTTTTTTTTTTAAAGCTCTTCGAACTCTAAAATTGAATTTTCTGATTTCGACTTTATAGTCTATATCTTTAAAAATGGGTTCAAAAAAGGAAGGTGTTTTTCGCGGAGGACCAAAAGGATATTCTGTTTCCATTCCCGAAACTGTTAAAAAACAAGAATCAAAATCATTTTGTTGCTTTCGATCTCTATCAGAGAGTCGTAGCTTAGACCAAGGTTTCAAATGAAAAGGATATAGGATTTTTATCTGAAAACCGTCTATGAACCAATTTTCAGGAAATTCTGTTTTGGAGCATTGAAGACCCTCGTAGCTGCACTTTAGATAAAATTCTCTATTCCAATCTTGGAAATCCTCGTACCATTCCGGAGATTGTCGTAATAAAATACCGCCAATATTCTTAGCTATTATCAATAAGGGTAATTTAATATATCTTCTAAAAATGGATTGAGCTAGTAAAAGAACACTTCTAGTTTTTTGTTCATATGGAACGTTCTCCCATAATTCTATTACGTCCTCCTGGTGGTCTTTTTTGCTTTCTAATTGTTGATCTAAAAATTCGAATTCTGACTTTTTACCCCAACAATCTCTAAGATTAAAAAAAAGTTTCA
>JAQQBG010000836.1:0-2500 GCA_032199755.1 Ambrosia artemisiifolia
CAAAAAGAGGCTGGCCTAGTAAACTAAGCACGATGCACTATGAACAAGCATAGTGCCATGCCTAAGCCCCACTTTGTTCTTGGATGTTGCATGCTAACGTGACCACCATGCTTGTTGACATGCACATCGCCCAACTCGTTGCCTAAGGAACTGACCACGATGCCTTAGCCTGACACACCCCAAGGTCCTTTCAGGGTTGGTGAGTGACCAGGCAACAAGAGGCTGGCCTAGTAAACTAACGGTGCACTGTGAACAAGCATAGTGTGCCTTTGCCTAAGCCACACGTTGTTCCAGGATGTTGCCAGGATGGCCTTGTCCCTTGCCCAAGCCCCACATCGATGCCTAAGGAACTGACCACGATGCCTTAGACTGACACACCATGGGTGCTTAGGGATTGGTGAGCGACCAGGCAACAAGAGGTTGGCCTAGTAAACTGACCACGATGCACTGTGAACAAGCATAGTGCCTTGCCTAAGCCCCACTTTGTTCCAGGATGTTGCCATACAACCATGCCTTGTCCCTTGCCAAGCCCCACATCGTTGCCTAAGGAACTGACCACGATGCCTTTGATTGACACACCATGGGTCCTTTCAGGATTGGTAAGCGACCAGGCAACAAGAGGCTGGCAAAGTAAATTCTGACCACGATGCACTGTGAACAAGCATAGTGTCCCTTGCCCAAGCCCCACCTCGTTGCCTAAGAAACTGACCATGATGCCTTTGAATGACACACCATGTGTCCTTTCAGTGTTGGTGAGCGACCAGGAAACAAGAGGCTGGCCTAGTAAACTAACCACGATGCACTGTGAGCAAGCATAGTGTGCCTTTGCCTAAGCCACACGTTGTTCCAGGATGTTGCCAGGAAACCATGCCTTGTCCCTTGCCCAAGCCCCCACATCGTTGCCTAAGGAACTGACCACGATGCCTTAGACTGACACACCCCTTGGGTCCTTTCAAGGTCGGTGAGCGACCACGCAATAAGAGGCTGGCCTAGTAAACTAACCACGATGCCTTTGCCTAAGTCCCCACATTGTTCCAGGATGTTGCCCGAGTACAACGGGCTCGAATACGATCGAAAGGGCCAACGGGCCCGAACACAACCCGTTAAACTATTTTACCCGAAAACATGATACGATGACACTAATCAACTCTAACCATGCCCGCGAGCAAGCACGCAAAGTTTCGTGGCGATTAGGCGTCGTTCGGTGGTGTTTCGGAGAACACCGGGCGTTGGATGGATGACCGGCCCGCGGGCCCACGGACCCGAAAGCAAAGTATTTTTACGGGACCCTTTTATTTCGTTATTTCGAAGGCTCACACAAAGTTTCATGGCGATCCTAGATCGTTTGATATGGTTTAGGGCCAATCACATAGTCCGGCGCACCGTCAATGGCCCGGTCAACGGGCTGACCCGATCAAGGCGGACCGTGACACCAAACGTCTCTGGTTAGCCCCTAGAACACCCACGTAAAGTTTCGTGGCGATCCGACGTCGTTTGATTGGTTTACGATGATTACATAACGAATAAAGGTCCGGGGCCGACCGAGCCCGGCCCACGGGCCCACGGGACCCGAACCCAGAATTTTCCGGTTCCGAACATCTTAAAACATTGCCCCGAGGCACCACGCAAAATTTCGTGCCAATCCGACGTCGTTTGATGGGTTTTTGATAGGGTCTCAAAAAATTATCATTCCTCAAAAAATTAATGTCTATTCCTGAAACTTAACTTTTTGTGCAATATGTATATATAGGGGAGGGGTGTGTGTTGGGAAGGGCTTGCCTGGGTGAGGCTTGGCAGCGCCCAAGGAGGCCTTGTTGGCCGAGAAACAAGGCTGCCAAGGCCTTGTACACAAGCTAAATTTCCCCAAGCAAGCCACGAACTCGAGAACCAAGTGCCCCTCCTGCCCACGTTGCCTAGGAATGTTGCCCAACGACTTGGTTTCTCGCACAACGACTCGTGTACATAGGCCCAACGAGCAGCAAACCTCGAAAATTATCAATCCTCGAAAATTTAATGTCTGTTCCTGTCACAATGCTTTTTGTGAAATATGTATATATAAGGGAGACATGGGGCTTGAGCAACCCCAGTGCCCGACTAAGGCTAGTGAGGGCATACGAGATGAGAGGTTTCAAGCCTATTGTAGCACGAGGTGTGTCTCCCCAAGCCATGTTGCCTAGAAATCTAGCCTCGTGCCTTGTAAATGCCCCACATCATGCCTAGTTGTAAGCACGTTTGCTAGTGAATTGATGGATGCTTGGCAAAGACGCCCCACATTGTGCACCATGTTGCCTAGTAGACAAGCCATGTTGCCTTGAATTATGCTTGTTTCCCACACGACGACTAGAACGATGGCTTGACGATGGCCTACAATGGGCATGCCTTCAAAAAATTATCATTCCTCAAAAAATTAATGTCTGTTCCTGTCACTTTACTTTTTGTGCAGAATGTATATATAGGGGGGTAAGGTGTCTTGGCCAAGCTAGTGCGGCCCCTCTCTTGA
>JAQQBG010000837.1:10000-12500 GCA_032199755.1 Ambrosia artemisiifolia
ATTCTGACCACGATGCACTGTGAACAAGCATAGTGCCTTTGCCTAAGCCACACGTTTTTCCAGGATGTTGCCAGGCAACCATGCCTTGTCCCTTGCCCAAGCCCCACCTCGTTGCCTAAGAAACTGACCACGATGCCTTTGAATGACACACCATGTGTCCTTTCAGTGTTGGTGAGCGATCAGGAAACAAGAGGCTGGCCTAGTAAACTGACCACGATGCACTGTGAGCAAGCATAGTGCCTTTGCCTAAGCCACACGTTGTTCCAGGATGTTGCCAGGCAACCATGCATTGTCCCTTGCCCAAGCCCCACATCGTTGCCTAAGGAACTGACCACGATGCCTTAGACTGACACACCCTTGGGTCCTTTCAAGGTTGGTGAGCGACCAAGCAATAAGAGGCTGGCCTAGTAAACTAACCACGATGCACTGTGAGCAAGCATAGTGAGTTGCCTAAGTCCCCACATTGTTCCAGGATGTTGCCCGAGTACAACGGGCCCGAATACGATCGAAAGGGCCAACGGGCCCGAACACAACCCGTTAAACTATTTTACCCGAAAACATGATACGATGACACTAATCAACTCTAACCATGCCCGCGAGCAAGCACGCAAAGTTTCGTGGCGATTAGGCGTCGTTCGGTGGTGTTTCGGAGAACACCGGGTGTTGGATGGATGCCCGGCCCGCGGGCCCACGGACCCGAAAGCAAAGTATTTTTACGGGACCCTTATATTTCGTTATTTCGAAGGCTCACACAAAGTTTCGTGGCGATCCTAGATCCTTTGATATGGTTTAGGGCCAATCACATAGTCCGGCGCACCGTCAATGGCCCGGTCAACGGGCTGACCCGATCAAGGCGGACCGTGACACCAAACGTCTCTGGTTAGCCCCTAGAACACCCACGTAAAGTTTCGTGGCGATCCGACGTCGTTTGATGGGTTTACGATGATTACATAACGAATAAACGTCCCGGGCCGACCGAGCCCGGCCCACGGGCCCACGGGACCCGAACCCAGAATTTTCCGGTTCCGAACATCTTAAAACATTGCCCCGAGGCACCACGCAAAATTTCGTGCCAATCCGACGTCGTTTGATGGGTTTTTGATAGGGTCCCAAAAAATTATCATTCCTCAAAAAATTAATGTCTATTCCTGAAACTTAACTTTTTGTGCAATATGTATATATAGGGGAGGGGTGTGTGTTGGGAAGGGCTTGCCTGGGTGAGGCTTGGCAGCGCCCAAGGAGGCCTTGTTGGCCGAGAAACAAGGCTGCCAAGGCCTTGTACACAAGCTAAATTGCCCCAAGCAAGCCACGAACTCGAGAACCAAGTGCCCCTCCTGCCCACGTTGCCTAGGAATGTTGCCCAACGACTTGGTTTCTCGCACAACGACTCGTGTACATAGGCCCAACGAGCAGCAAACCTCGAAAATTATCAATCCTCGAAAATTTAATGTCTGTTCCTGTCACAATGCTTTTTGTGAAATATGTATATATAAGGGAGACATGGGGCTTGAGCAACCCCAGTGCCCGACTAAGGCAAGTGAGGGCATACGAGATGAGAGGTTTCAAGCCTATTGTAGCACGAGGTGTGTCTCCCCAAGCCATGTTGCCTAAAAATCTAGCCTCGTGCCTTGTAAATGCCCCACATCATGCCTAGTTGTAAGCACGTTTGCTAGTGAATTGATGGATGCTTGGCAAAGACGCCCCACATTGTGCAGCATGTTGCCTAGTAGACAAGCCATGTTGCCTTGAATTATGCTTGTTTCCCACACGACGACTAGAACGATGGCTTGACGATGGCCTACAATGGGCATGCCTTCAAAAAATTATCATTCCTCAAAAAATTAATGTCTGTTCCTGTCACTTTACTTTTTGTGCAGAATGTATATATAGGGGGGTAAGGTGTCTTGGCCAAGCTAGTGCGGCCCCTCTCTTGAACTAGCACTAGCAGACCATCTTGTTGGCAGGATCAAAGCACGTGAAAACGTTGTGGGTGATGAAGTGTGTTGGCACGCCCAAGCCTAGACCTGATACACCACAAGATGGACCGCCATGATGGGTATGAGATGAGAATCCTCATGTCGTCTCCATCATGGCATTCAGCCATGGGTTATCATTGCCTTCGGGCAATGGTGCCCATGGCTGGCCGCTTCGAGGACGTCATGGGATATCGTTGCCTTCGGGCATCGGTGCCCATGACCGCCATGATGGGTATGAGATGAGAATCCTCATGTTGTACCCATCATGGCAAGCAGCCATGGGTTAACATTGCCTTCGGGCAGTGGTGCCCATGGCTGGCCGCCATGATGGGTATGAGATGAGAATCCTCATGTCGTACCCATCATGGCATTCAGCCATGGGTTATCATCGCCTTCGGGCAGTGGTGCCCATGGCTGGCCGCTTTCGAGAACGTCATGGGTTATCGTTTCCTTTGGAGCGGTGCCCATGGCTGGTTGCCTTCAAGATTGTCCCTTATCGAGATTTGTCCCGCTGTTGTGATGCT
>JAQQBG010000837.1:20000-22500 GCA_032199755.1 Ambrosia artemisiifolia
GATTGGTGAGCGACCAGGCAACAAGAGGTTGGCCTAGTAAACTGACCACGATGCACTGTGAACAAGCATAGTGCCTTGCCTAAGCCCCACTTTGTTCCAGGATGTTGCCAGACAACCATGCCTTGTCCCTTGCCCAAGCCCCACATCGTTGCCTAAGGAACTGACCACGATGCCTTTGATTGACACACCATGGGTCCTTTCAGGATTGGTGAGCGACCAGGCAACAAGAGGCTGGCATAGTAAATTCTGACCACGATGCACTGTGAACAAGCATAGTGCCTTTGCCTAAGCCACACGTTTTTCCAGGATGTTGCCAGGCAACCATGCCTTGTCCCTTGCCCAAGCCCCACCTCGTTGCCTAAGAAACTGACCACGATGCCTTTGAATGACACACCATGTGTCCTTTCAGTGTTGGTGAGCGATCAGGAAACAAGAGGCTGGCCTAGTAAACTGACCACGATGCACTGTGAGCAAGCATAGTGCCTTTGCCTAAGCCACACGTTGTTCCAGGATGTTGCCAGGCAACCATGCATTGTCCCTTGCCCAAGCCCCACATCGTTGCCTAAGGAACTGACCACGATGCCTTAGACTGACACACCCTTGGGTCCTTTCAAGGTTGGTGAGCGACCAAGCAATAAGAGGCTGGCCTAGTAAACTAACCACGATGCACTGTGAGCAAGCATAGTGAGTTGCCTAAGTCCCCACATTGTTCCAGGATGTTGCCCGAGTACAACGGGCCCGAATACGATCGAAAGGGCCAACGGGCCCGAACACAACCCGTTAAACTATTTTACCCGAAAACATGATACGATGACACTAATCAACTCTAACCATGCCCGCGAGCAAGCACGCAAAGTTTCGTGGCGATTAGGCGTCGTTCGGTGGTGTTTCGGAGAACACCGGGTGTTGGATGGATGCCCGGCCCGCGGGCCCACGGACCCGAAAGCAAAGTATTTTTACGGGACCCTTATATTTCGTTATTTCGAAGGCTCACACAAAGTTTCGTGGCGATCCTAGATCCTTTGATATGGTTTAGGGCCAATCACATAGTCCGGCGCACCGTCAATGGCCCGGTCAACGGGCTGACCCGATCAAGGCGGACCGTGACACCAAACGTCTCTGGTTAGCCCCTAGAACACCCACGTAAAGTTTCGTGGCGATCCGACGTCGTTTGATGGGTTTACGATGATTACATAACGAATAAACGTCCCGGGCCGACCGAGCCCGGCCCACGGGCCCACGGGACCCGAACCCAGAATTTTCCGGTTCCGAACATCTTAAAACATTGCCCCGAGGCACCACGCAAAATTTCGTGCCAATCCGACGTCGTTTGATGGGTTTTTGATAGGGTCCCAAAAAATTATCATTCCTCAAAAAATTAATGTCTATTCCTGAAACTTAACTTTTTGTGCAATATGTATATATAGGGGAGGGGTGTGTGTTGGGAAGGGCTTGCCTGGGTGAGGCTTGGCAGCGCCCAAGGAGGCCTTGTTGGCCGAGAAACAAGGCTGCCAAGGCCTTGTACACAAGCTAAATTGCCCCAAGCAAGCCACGAACTCGAGAACCAAGTGCCCCTCCTGCCCACGTTGCCTAGGAATGTTGCCCAACGACTTGGTTTCTCGCACAACGACTCGTGTACATAGGCCCAACGAGCAGCAAACCTCGAAAATTATCAATCCTCGAAAATTTAATGTCTGTTCCTGTCACAATGCTTTTTGTGAAATATGTATATATAAGGGAGACATGGGGCTTGAGCAACCCCAGTGCCCGACTAAGGCAAGTGAGGGCATACGAGATGAGAGGTTTCAAGCCTATTGTAGCACGAGGTGTGTCTCCCCAAGCCATGTTGCCTAAAAATCTAGCCTCGTGCCTTGTAAATGCCCCACATCATGCCTAGTTGTAAGCACGTTTGCTAGTGAATTGATGGATGCTTGGCAAAGACGCCCCACATTGTGCAGCATGTTGCCTAGTAGACAAGCCATGTTGCCTTGAATTATGCTTGTTTCCCACACGACGACTAGAACGATGGCTTGACGATGGCCTACAATGGGCATGCCTTCAAAAAATTATCATTCCTCAAAAAATTAATGTCTGTTCCTGTCACTTTACTTTTTGTGCAGAATGTATATATAGGGGGGTAAGGTGTCTTGGCCAAGCTAGTGCGGCCCCTCTCTTGAACTAGCACTAGCAGACCATCTTGTTGGCAGGATCAAAGCACGTGAAAACGTTGTGGGTGATGAAGTGTGTTGGCACGCCCAAGCCTAGACCTGATACACCACAAGATGGACCGCCATGATGGGTATGAGATGAGAATCCTCATGTCGTCTCCATCATGGCATTCAGCCATGGGTTATCATTGCCTTCGGGCAATGGTGCCCATGGCTGGCCGCTTCGAGGACGTCATGGGATATCGTTGCCTTCGGGCATCGGTGCCCATGACCGCCATGATGGGTATGAGATGAGAATCCTCATGTTGTACCCATCATGGCAAGCAGCCATG
>JAQQBG010000838.1:22500-28704 GCA_032199755.1 Ambrosia artemisiifolia
TATATCCACATCTTGATTGAAAGGAATTCCTAAGAATCCAACGAACAAAGTAAATAGAATTAATATAAGTATTGGGAATAACATCGTATTATCCGATTCATAAGGATACAAAGAAGTCTTGGTATTGTCAAAATTCGGAATAGAAAGAAAGGGTTGGATCAGATTTCTTACATTTTCATCCATTTTATATACTTTATTTGAAAAAAAAGAAGGACATCTATTCTTCTTCTTTTTTAATAAAGTTACCAAACGAAAATTCAAGTTTTTGTTACTGATTTTTGAACCGGCTTTACCCCATAGAGATATTGAATACAGGGAGGTATTCCTTTTTCCACTATAATTTTGAAAATGAACGTTTAAATGTCCTTCAAAAGTAAGTAAATAGATCCGACACATATAAAATGCGGTTAATCCTGCCGTAGACCAAGCAATTATTGCAAAAATAGGTGAATACAACCAACTATCATTCAGAATTTCATCTTTGGACCAAAAACAAGCAAGGGGTGGAATACCACAAAGAGAAAGTGTACCTAATAAAAAAGAATTTTTAGTAATTGGTACATGTTTTGTTAAACCTCCCATAAGCACCATATTCTGACTTTTTTTTGGACAATATCCAACAAGAGTTTCCATTGAGTGAATAACGGATCCCGATCCTAAAAACAATAATGCTTTGGAATAAGCATGAGTAATCAAATGAAATAAAGCACTGCGATAAGACCCCATACCTAGAGCTAACATCATATAACCCAATTGAGACATTGTGGAATAGGCTAAACCCCTCTTAATGTCTTTTTGAGCAAGAGCTAAAGTAGCTCCGAAAAAAACTGTTATTATCCCTATCAAAGAGATCAAATTCATTATGTGGGGTATGACTATGAAAAGAGGCATAAGTCGAGCTACAAGAAAAATTCCCGCTGCTACCATCGTAGCAGCATGTATAAGGGCCGAAATAGGGGTCGGCCCTTCCATTGCATCAGGTAACCATACATGAAGGGGAAATTGTGCAGATTTAGCAATCGCACCGGCAAATAATAGAACAGCGCACAAAGTAACAAATAAAAGATTGACCTCATTATTAGAAATCAAGTTATTGAATATTTGGAATAAATCACGAAATTCAAAACTCCCCGTTATCCAATAAAAACCTAAAATGCCTAATAATAAACCAAAATCACCAACACGATTAGTTACAAATGCTTTTTGACAAGCCTTTGCTGCAACAGGTCGTGTGAACCAAAATCCTATTAATAGATACGAACACATTCCAACCAATTCCCAAAAAATATAAATTTGTATCAAATTTGAACTAGTAACTAATCCCAACATGGAAGTACTGAAAAAACTCATATAAGCAAAAAATCTCAAATATCCGTGATCATGAGACATATAATTATCACTATAAATCAGAACCATAATTCCAACAGTAGTGATTAATATTGACATAATAGAAGTAAGTGGATCGATCAAGTATCCAAATTCTAAAGAAAAATCATTATTTATAATCCAAGACCATACATATTGATAGACAGAACTGCTATTTATTTGCTGAATAGACAGATTCATAGAAAAAATCATGACTATACTTAACAATAAAACACTCTGAAAAGCCCACATACGACGAAGACTTTTTGTTGCCGTCGGAAAAAGAAGAAGTCCCAACCCTATTAACATAGGAACTGGAAGTGGAAGAAAAGGGATTATCCACGCATATTGATATGTCTGTTCCATAAAAAAAGTTTTTTATTCTTAATTAATTGTTTCCGATTCACCGGATCTTGCCTCGTTCGAAAAAACTCAATAAAAAATCAAGATATGAACTAACTTATTGAATATTTTTATACTTATTGAATATTTTTATACTTATTGAATATTTTTATATTAGTATTTATTCTGAGTCTTTTCAAAATCGTTCAAATATTCAAAACAAGAAGTTACAGTTGGTCAAATGATATGACTAAGTGACATATCAAAACGAATACTTATAATAGGAAAATGAAAATATAGCAAGGAGAAAAATTTAGGCTAAAAAGAGCACTTGATCCTGATATGAATTATAGGATTAACTAAGGGCATCGGTCTAATGAAATCAAAACTCTTGATTTTCATTAGTTTATTTAAACTCATTAACTAATTCATTAACTAATTCATTATGGGATTGATTGTTTTCTATTTCAATCAAAACAATTTATTAGTAAAGTTTACAATCCTTTGAGGTATTTGATTACATGTAAATAAAGTATAGAATGAGGAAAATAAAGGTCTTTTAGGTTCTTTATTTTATTTTTTTTTTTTTTTTAGTTTGATTTAGCAGATTCTAAAGATATAACGTTGAGAGATAAACAACGAGAACTAAAAATTCCAAACCAAAAATTGTTGGTTTTACGAATAGTGTATGAAATGATGTATGGAATCAAAAATTTTTGATTGTTATTTCGAGTCATTATTTTTATTTCGAGTCATTTTTGATCCAATTTTCACGGATCTTTGACATATCTATATTTCTTTTTTATGAAGAGAATCTTATTTAGATTTAGATAAAAAATAGATAATGAATAAGAAATAAGAATTCGTTTTGAACAATAGATGTCTTTCACATCCAACTATAACAACGAGTAACTTTAAATGGCAGTTCCAAAAAAACGTACTTCGATATCAAAAAAGCGTATTCGTAAAAATATTTGGAAAAGGAAAGGATATGTGGCGGCGTTAAAAGCTTTGTCATTAGGGAAATCTCTTTCTACCGGGAATTCAAAAAGTTTTTTTGTACGACAAACAAATAAGTCCTAAAATATCGGAATAATCAGAATGGGTTTGACTCAAAAAAGGGCTCAGAAATTTGTTAATATCAAAGTGAATATAAAATGAATAATTGGCAGTCCCTATTCTAATCAATATGAAATAGACCCTTCATTTTATATTTATAAAAGAATTCTTCTGTTTTCTGAATTCTAAAAAATAAATAAATAAAAAATAAGAAAGAAAAAAAGACAAAAATTTTTATTTTTTTCTATTTTCGCTCAAATTTTGGTGATGGGGAGTCTTCTTTTCCCCATCGACCTTTACAACAATGAAAAATTTTTATGTTTATCGGGAAGGCCAGATATAAGATTTTTAGTTCAAATTAATGAAGTGTTGAAACAAATTTATTCCATGTTAAAAATTTTTGGATAACTTTCTGGCTTCTTCATTTATTTACTATATGGAATGGGTTTTTTATATATTTCCAATTTTCAATATCAATAAAAGAACTTAATTGTTGCAATATTATTATTAAAACGGATTTGATTGAATTGACTTGTTCAATCTCGACGATTGAATAGAAATAGGGTATTATGAGTTCGAGCAAGCCGCTATGGTGAAATCGGTAGACACGCTGCTCTTAGGAAGCAGTGCTAGAGCATCTCGGTTCGAGTCCGAGTGGCGGCATGCCATCTTCTAAAAGAGATCCAATAGATCCTATAATCAAAATAAAGTAAACTCCCCATTTCTATTTCTTAATTAATATAGGGGATTCCCTCCCCCTTTTTCATTTTTATGATATTTTCAACTTTAGAGCATATATTAACGCATATTTCTTTTTCTATTGTTTCAATTGTAATTACACTTCATTTTATAACCTTATTGGGCAATGAAATCATAAAACCATATGATTCGTCAGAAAAGGGGATGATAGCTACTTTTTTATGTCTAACAGGCTTATTAATGACTCGTTGGATTTATTCAGGCCATTTCCCACTAAGTGATTTATATGAATCATTAATTTTTCTTTCATGGAGTTTCTCCCTTATTCATATAGTGCCTTATTTCAAAATAAGAAAAAATGATTTAACCACAATAACTGCCTCAAGTACTATTTTTACCCAAGGCTTTGCTACTTCGGGTCTTTTAAATGAAATACACAAACCCACAATATTAGTACCTGCTCTACAATCGGAGTGGTTAATAATGCACGTAAGTATGATGATATTGAGCTATGCGGCTCTTCTTTGTGGATCATTATTATCAGTAGCACTTCTAGTCATTACATTTAGAAAGATTTTTTATAGTTCTAAAAGTAATAATTTATTAAATGAGTCGTTTTCATTTGGTGAAATCCAATACAAGAATGAAAGAAACAAGATTTTTCAAAAAACTTCTTTTTTTTCTGATAAGAATTATTACAAGGCCCAATTTATTCAACAATTGGATTATTGGAGTTATCGTGTGATTAGCCTAGGATTTATCTTTTTAACCATAGGTATTCTTTCAGGAGCAGTATGGGCTAATGAAGCATGGGGATCATATTGGAGTTGGGATCCAAAGGAAACTTGGGCTTTTATTACTTGGATCGTATTCGCAATTTATTTGCATACTCGAACAAAGAAAAATTTGCAGGGAGCAAATTCCGCAATTGTGGCGACTCTAGGCTTTCTTATAATTTGGATATGCTATTTCGGGGTCAATCTATTAGGAATAGGGTTACATAGTTATGGTTCATTTACGTTAACCTATAGTTAAATTCAAAAAAAGTTCTTAAGAATACAAACAGAATGCAATACGGTGTATATAAAACATCTTGTCTCAACCGGCGAGAACCGTGTGAATCAAGTAGTATAGTGATTCACGCGGTTCTCGCAAAGACCAAGTACATTGGATAAAAATGAAAATTCATATTTTGTTTTGACTTGATTTAAAAATTAAGAGAATAAAATTTTTTTTTTTTTTTTTTTTTTACTATCTATAAAAATAATTAGATAGAATACCTTCAACCTTGTCAACTGATAGTGAAAGAACAAAATCGGGGTACATACCAATACCTATTACAGGTAGAAAAATGGAGATGGAAACAAATAACTCGCGCGGTCCAGAATCAAAAACATAAGAGTTTGGAGTATTAAATAACTTGTATCCATAGAATATCTGGCGTGACATAGATAATAAATAAATAGGAGTTAATATCATTCCAATTGCCATTACAAAAGTGATGGCAATTTTGGGCATTAAAAGATATTTTTGGCTGGTAATTATTCCTAAAAAGACTAGCACTTCTGCAACAAAACCACTCATACCCGGTAATGCAAGGGAAGCCATGGAAAAGCTACTGAACATTGTAAAGATTTTTGGCATGGGGATAGCTACTCCACCCATTTCATCGAGATAAACAAGACGTATTCTATCATAACTCGTTCCTGCCAAGAAAAAAAGTGCAGCACCAATAAAGCCATGAGAGATTATTTGTAAAATAGCTCCATTGAGTCCCGTATCGGTTATCGAAGCAATTCCTATAAGTATGAAACCCATATGAGATACGGAGGAATAGGCTATTCTTTTTTTTAAATTACGTTGGCCGGGAGATGTTGAAGCTGCATAGATTATTTGTATTGTGCCTACTATCATCAACCAAGGAGAAAATATAGAATGAGCGTGTGGTAATAATTCCATATTAATCCGAATCAATCCATACGCTCCCATTTTTAATAAAATTCCGGCTAGAAGCATACAAGTACTGTAATGGGCCTCTCCGTGAGTATCTGGTAACCATGTATGTAGGGGTAGAATCGGCAATTTGACAGCAAAAGCAATAAAAAATCCAATATAGAATATGATTTCCAAAGCCACAGGATACGACTGATTAACCGATGTTTCAAAATTTAATGTTGGTTCGTTAGAACCATATAAACCGACACCCAGAACTCCCATTAAGAGAAAAATGGAACCCCCCCGCCGTGTACAAAATAAATTTTTGTGGCTGAGTAGAGACGTTTCTTTCCTCCCCACATGGATAGAAGTAGATAAACTGGAATTAATTCTAATTCCCACATGATGAAAAAAAGTAAAAGGTCCCGAGAAGAAAAATGATCCTATTTGACCACTGTACATTGCTAACATCAAGAAATGGAATAATCGAGAATCCCGAGTAACAGGCCAGGCCGCTAAAGTAGCTAAAGTAGTGATAAATCCTGTTAATAAAACGGGTCCTATAGACAGTCCATCTATTCCTAATTTCCAACGGAAATCAAAAAAATTTATCCATTTATAGTCCTCTACTAGTTGGATTAATGGATCATCCAATTGGAAATGATAACAGAATGCATAGGTTGTTAGAAGAAGTTCTAACATGCATATACATATAGTATACCACCTAATTACCCTATTTCCTTTATGGGGAAGAAAGAAAATGAAGGAACCTGCCAATATTGGTAAAAACTACAATTATTGTTA
>JAQQBG010000839.1:0-2500 GCA_032199755.1 Ambrosia artemisiifolia
AGGCAACCACAAGCCAAAGCGATCCCTAGAATGTACCGGGCGATGCGAAAACAGTATCAAAGGCGACAAAGAAAAAAGCTTCGTAGGCAACAGATTTGCCCCGCATTTTCCATCACCGATAAAGAGGCATCAAGGGAGCAATAAGGAGGTATGAGCCTTAGACGATGGGCACCATGCGGTGTTGCATCCCTTTGCCATCCAGCAATCCTCACCACCCCCACTTGGTTTCAATACCCATGATGGAAATATTGTGATGCTTGGATTCCAAACATCATATGCAGGCAAGCTTTGAGAATATGGGGTTCGATGCATATTACTCATGGCAGACGACGCTATGGGCCGAATGAAGAGTTTGGATGCACCAGGGTTCCTGCTCTCAGCTTATCTATCTATGATGTTTGGAATAGAAGCATCACAACAGCGGGACAAATCTCGATAAGGGACAATCTTGAAGGCAACCAGCCATGGGCACCGCTGCCAGAAGGAAACGATAACCCATGACGTTCTCGAAAGCGGCCAGCCATGGGCACCACTGCCCGAAGGCGATGATAACCCATGGCTGAATGCCATGATGGGTACGACATGAGGATTCTCATCTCATACCCATCATGGCGGCCAGCCATAGGCACCACTGCCCGAAGGCAATGTTAACCCATGGCTGATTGCCATGATGGGTACAACATGAGAAATCTCATCTCATACCCATCATGGCGGTCATGGGCACCGATGCCCGAAGGCAACGATATCCCATGACGTCCTCGAAGCGGCCAGCCATGGGCACCATTGCCCGAAGGCAATGATAACCCATGGCTGAATGCCATGATGGAGACGACATGAGGATTCTCATCTCATACCCATCATGGCGGTCCATCTTGTGGTGTATCAGGTCAAGGCTTGGGCGTGCCAACACACTTCATCACCCACAACGTTTTCACGTGCTTTGATCCTGCCAACAAGATGGTCTGCTAGTGCTAGTTCAAGAGAGGGGCCGCACTAGCTTGGCCAAGACACCTTACCCCCCTATATATACATTCTGCACAAAAAGTAAAGTGACAGGAACAGACATTAATTTTTTGAGGAATGATAATTTTTTGAAGGCATGCCCATTGTAGGCCATCGTCAAGCCATCGTTCTAGTCGTCGTGTGGGAAACAAGCATAATTCAAGGCAACATGGCTTGTCTACTAGGCAACATGCTGCACAATGTGGGGCGTCTTTGCCAAGCATCCATCAATTCACTAGCAAACGTGCTTACAACTAGGCATGATGTGGGGCATTTACAAGGCACGAGGCTAGATTTCTAGGCAACATGGCTTGGGGAGACACACCTCGTGCTACAATAGGCTTGAAACCTCTCATCTCGTATGCCCTCACTGGCCTTAGTCGGGCACTGGGGTTGCTCAAGCCCCATGTCTCCCTTATATATACATATTTCACAAAAAGCATTGTGACAGGAACAGACATTAAATTTTCGAGGATTGATAATTTTCGAGGTTTGCTGCTCGTTGGGCCTATGTACACGAGTCGTTGTGCGAGAAACCAAGTCGTTGGGCAACATTCCTAGGCAACGTGGGCAGGAGGGGCACTTGGTTCTCGAGTTCGTGGCTTGCTTGGGGCAATTTAGCTTGTGTACAAGGCCTTGGCAGCCTTGTTTCTCGGCCAACAAGGCCTCCTTGGGCGCTGCCAAGCCTCACCCAGGCAAGCCCTTCCCAACACACACCCCTCCCCTATATATACATATTGCACAAAAAGTTAAGTTTCAGGAATAGACATTAATTTTTTGAGGAATGATAATTTTTTGGGACCCTATCAAAAACCCATCAAACGACGTCGGATTGGCACGAAATTTTGCGTGGTGCCTCGGGGCAATGTTTTAAGATGTTCGGAACCGGAAAATTCTGGGTTCGGGTCCCGTGGGCCCGTGGGCCGGGCTCGGTCGGCCCGGGACGTTTATTCGTTATGTAATCATCGTAAACCCATCAAACGACGTCGGATCGCCACGAAACTTTACGTGGGTGTTCTAGGGGCTAACCAGAGACGTTTGGTGTCACGGTCCGCCTTGATCGGGTCAGCCCGTTGACCGGGCCATTGACGGTGCGCCGGACTATGTGATTGGCCCTAAACCATATCAAACGATCTAGGATCGCCACGAAACTTTGTGTGAGCCTTCGAAATAACGAAATATAAGGGTCCCGTAAAAATACTTTGCTTTCGGGTCCGTGGGCCCGCGGGCCGGGCATCCATCCAACACCCGGTGTTCTCCGAAACACCAGCCGAACGACGCCTAATCGCCACGAAACTTTGCGTGCTTGCTCGCGGGCATGGTTAGAGTTGATTAGTGTCATCGTATCATGTTTTCGGGTAAAATAGTTTAACGGGTTGTGTTCGGGCCCGTTGGCCCTTTCGATCGTATTCGGGCCCGTTGTACTCGGGCAACATCCTGGAACAATGTGGGGACTTAGGCAAGTCACTATGCTTGCTCACAGTGCATCGTGGTTAGT
>JAQQBG010000840.1:0-28688 GCA_032199755.1 Ambrosia artemisiifolia
GTTGGCGACTCTGGTCGTGCTGCACACTGTGCGTCGCCCAGGGCCGGCGAGACGGCTCCGCACCGCAGCCACACCCTGGCCAGAGCGAGGCCGTCGTCAGGGGGATGAAACTGGGACGCGCTTTCGGAAGGCGGGCTGGCCGGGCTTTCGAACACCGCGGCCCCTATAGAAGGCCGTCCAGGCCGTACGCGTCGCGCCCCAGTCACGATTTCAGCCAGCCTGGCAGAAAAGCGCAGCGGCCGCTTTTAGAACGGCCGCGCCAAGCGCGAAACGCGGAGGCGTTGGCGGCGCCCGAGATCGCGCCGCCAGATTCATTGAACTCGCGACGAGACCCGAAGACGGTCGGACGAGCGAGGCCGCGGCTGCCAGGGAGACTGGGGAGGTCACACGGCCCCACCACGGCACCGCGCCGGCCGGCCGGCAGCCACGGGGCCGCCACCGAGTTTGCACGTGATGACGTGTGACGACCAGGGACTTAACGAGCACGACCACGACGCGGACGCCGGCCGGGCCGCCACCGGGCCACCACGCACCGCCGGCGTGGTGTGCGCCCACACTGCACCGCGGTTACATCACCCGCACCGCGCCAACGTCGTCCGTCGAGTGCGTGGACTAGACCGCGCACCGCGACTATTGTGCCAATTCTCCAGAGTTACAATTGCCCGCGGGTACCGCAGAGCGGCGCGGTCGCCGAGGGGCGCAACGTGGGGCGCTAGCGTGGCACGCGGCGGGGGGGTTGGGGCAGGTCGCGGAGATGCTGCGCGGCCCCGGGCCATCCCAGCAGCACAGTGGGCCAGAAGACCGGCCTCCAGCACACTACAAACAGCGAGCAGCGTTTGACCGCACCAATGCACTGCTCTGCAATCCATTGATGGATCACGCACAGTGTCGAACGCCCGCACTGTGGGCCGTCCCACAAGTGCCCCGGTATTTACGCCCCTTTCGGACACAAGCAGAGAGAGCATCTCTGCCTGCAGAGACTCAAAACACAGCTAGAGAGACAGGCGCACAACAGAGAGATAGACGCACAACAGAGAGACAGAGTGATGGAGGCCGTTCGGCAATCAACCTGCTCGTGCAGCTTCTCTCCTCTCCGCCCTGCGCCCCGTTGACCAGCACTGTCAACGATCCCGCGGCCCGGCCCGGCGGACACACCCCACGTGTACGCAACCACAACACGGTCGAACACTGCAAGCTCTGCACTTACCGGCTGACTTAGTCCAAGAGGCGGGGACTCGTGGAAGAAGGCCTTCTCGGGCTGCGCGGCACTCCACTATATCCACGGCGAGAGGCTGCCACGCGGTGCAAAGCCAAATCTCGCACTTGAGAGTATTCAGTCAGTAAAATCGGCTGTCACTGGGGGGCGTTTCAGTTTGTAAAAATGTTCAGAGTTTCTTCTTGGTTTGTTGAAGTTCTTGAAGTTGTTGCTTGTCGTTTTGTCGCGGCCTCGGGGGGCGAGAGAGATCCCCGCTGGAGGTGGTCAAGCAGGCCCAAGTAGACAGCTTGGCTTCCCTCCCGTAGCGTGCTGGTGCTGGCACGTTGGATGCCCTGTGGCCTCCCTGCCGCGAACTCCGCAGCCTCACTCACTGCACTTCACTCACTGACTGACTTCTCAAACTGCCGGCACCGCTGGCTGGGCGGCCCGGCGCGACCACGCTGCGCCGGCGTTGCCGCGGCTGGCCGTCGGCGGCGCTGGCGTCGACCGCGTGGCCGGGCGATGCCTCAGTAGTGGTCAGCGGTCCTTGTCACACTCGCGGGCCGTGACCCGTGGGTGCGAGAGAGACAGAGCGGACAACGCGAGTGCATCCAGCGGCAGCGGTGCAGCGGCTCGGCGTCAGGGAAGTCCACGCGACCGCCGCCCGGCCCGCCTCTCGCGATCCGCTCAAATCGGATGGGGCGGGTCACCAAAATTTGACAGCGGCCAATTGAAATGATTCTTCTCTTGGCGCGTCGCGGGTGATGAAACGGCGCACTTCGGTTGCTGCAAAATTGATTTTGTTTCGCGTTTATCTTTGGTGGCGTGGTGCTTCCCCGCCCGGACCGGCTGATGTTTCGCAATGGGGCTGCTCCAGTTTGAATGGGAGGCGGCGCCCCACTGCAGGTTCCTACACCCAACATTTTTTATCCCATGACTGATTTTCGATTATTTTTCTTCAGAAGTTTATTAAGGTTTGTAGTGTAGAATGTTCTATCGCCGATTACGCGCACTGGTTGAACCCCGATTTCCCCCTTCCCCCACCTCTGGCGATAGTGACCCCCTTCTCCGTCAACCCTTTTGGAATCATCGGGAATTCATTTTGATTTTTAAATTGTTTCCCGCCTCACCGAGGTTCACACGCGGCTTCAGTGTTTGACCGAAAAGAAAAACAAATACAATCGACGGATAGCGCCGTCGCGCAAGCCTAAACAAAGTCACGTGGCCCCGTGTAAAAAAAAGGGGGGAAAAGAAGGAAACCAAACAGACTCGGACCAGAGACACACGTACACTCTCGCGCAAGAAGTGCATTGGTGGTGGTGCTGCTATCTTCAGCAGTAAGAAAACAAAGGAGGTGTAATGCCCCTGAGCAGTCACCCCCACTCCGCCCCGCGCCGCCCTACGCCCTGCGGAGCGAAACCAGGCGAAACCGATCAGCTGTTCGTTACCTCTTCATGGACTCCAGACCGTGCCAAGCGGGCCCGCTCCAGCGCAATGCCGAGCCCTTTAGCCCTTGTTTTGGCTCGCCGATAAGCAGGCCCTTCCCGTGCCTTCTCGAGCCACCATTGGCGCCAGCTCGTGTACGCGGCATTGCCACACTGCCGTTTTTTTCCGCGAATTTCGTCCCTGCAGCCAGAGTCCAAGGATAAAAAGGGATGAAAAACAAGAGGCGGGGAGTTTCTCCTGAATTTGAGAGAAGGGCAGTGACTCTGCTTGGACAGGTCAGCAAGCGCTGCTGGAATTCCCTCGGGCCAGTTTCGATACATCGAAACGCCGGTCTTCCGACCTACACTGCGTGCGTCGTTTCGCTGCATCCCGGACCGGAACCTGCCGGCCGCTGACGCTGCATTTCGATGCACTTTGCTTCAAGGCTCTCTATTTTCCTATTTTTCTATTTGTCTATTTCTCTAACCTATCCTGACCCACATTGAGGCCGTTTGCGAAATTTAGAAAGAGGAGGCGATCGAGTGCCCTTGTACCGGGTGGATAGAGAGAGAGAGAGAGAGATAGACAGGGGGCGTGCGGGGCGACCGCTAGATGCCTTCTGCCCCGCGGCCGCGGCTAGGATAGACTTAGCCCCAAGTGCATCTGCGCATCGCGGCGACCTTCCGAATTTTCCCTCCCCCTCGCGCCCCCACCCTCCATCCATCTATCCATCTCGCTCCCGACCGCGGCGCCGGCGGTATTACATAAAAGAGAGGACGCACAGCGCAACAAAACGGTCCGTTTTGTTTTGTTTTGCCTCGTCCGCCGCGGCCGTGCACGTGACTGTGCAAGCAGAAATGCAAGCCGCGCGCCATCACTGCCCTTCGTCCTCCCTGCAGTGCACTTCCAAGTTGACTCTGTCTCTCTCGCACTCGCGGGGCGTTCCGCAAAGTGTGACGGGGATGGAGCGATTCTCAGGCAGCGAGTCGTGCTCCGGCAGCCTGACCGCGGCTACAACTGCTACCGCGGCCCGGCCCGCTGTAGTACAGCACTACAGAAGTACTCTGCGGGCCTAGCCAGGTCAGCCCTCGGCGCACAGCGGGCCAGCGGACCGGTGTCGGCGGCCTGGACTCAGGCCGCGCCGCAGCCTCCGAAGTCGTGATGCTTGACCCCACCGACGGGCTGCTCTGCGAACTAGGCGGCCGGTGATGGGGGCACCGCGCTAGATCGGAGCGCTATTTAACGACGCTGGCGATGAGAGCGAGTCCGTCGGTCTAGCCGCCCGCACCGGTCCTCTGGCCCACTGTGCGGCGTGGTCGTCCGGGGCCCCGCGCCGCGCCATGCCCCGCTCCCCGCCCGCGCTGTGCCGCTCGCGCCGCTGTCGCTGCTCACGTGCTCCGCGGCCCGCCGCCAATCGCGGGCGTGGGTGTGGCTCGTGATCGCCGCCTGCGCCAATGGCTGGCGGGCTGCTGGCGGGCTGCTGGCGGGCTGCTGGCGCGGGGCGTGCGAAACCGACTGGCGCCTCGGCCCCCACCCCGCCACCCCGCCACCCCCGCCCCGCCGCGCACTGTGCGCCGGCAGACCGGTGCAGGCTGCCAACGCGCCCGGCGCTCGGACCTCCGCGGGGGGCGACTGGTGCTCAAAGCGAGCGCGCTGGACTGCCTCGCCAACGAGGAATCCGTTGATGAGGTCACACGCTCGATCCGAGCACTATTTAACGACTCTGGCGGTCGACAGGAGCCCAGAGCTTCGGCCGCTCCCACCGGACTTCTGGCCCACTGTGCTCCGCGCCGCGCCACGCCAGGCTTTGTCGACATACGGCAAAATGTTTGATGACAGCAGGCAGGGCGCGCGGCTTAAGAAAGTGTGCGGTACACACTGCGGACTGCAGTGCGCATGCGCTGCCAGGATGACTCCGAACGCCCCGACGCTCCGTCTCCCTCGCACCTGCGCGGGCCGCGGCGGCAGTGCCGGCAGTGCGAGAGGGCTGGAGGACTTTTCCGAGACTATGGGCGTGTTTCGAGTGACTCAACAGTGCGCCGCATCGGGCTTCCACGCCACCCATGTACTTCTCTTCCAACTAGGATATTATCATGCTCTCGATTCGAGCACTATTCAACGACTCTGGAGATGGAAACAATGCCCAGAGTTGCGGCCGCCAACAATGGTCTTCTGGCCCACTGTGCTGTCCAGCCCTTCACGGAGCCCAAGCCGAAGTTCACCGCGGGCGTCGGGGTTGCCCGCCCCCTGCGCGACCTCCACGGCCCTCACGGCCTCCGTCACGTGCGTGGCCGCGTGCCGTTACGCCGCGAGTGCCCGGTCAGCAAAGACCTATCTGCCTAGGCACGGCCGCACGGATAGGTCTTTGTCGGCCGGGCACGTGGTGGCCTGCTCGTAAAATATTGCTCGTCCCGATGTGCCGAATAAGATGCGCAGCATTATGCGACGAGTCAGGACAAGTACGCCGAAGTGTGGCGCCGAGTTGCACGGAGCAATCCACGCACTCTCAGTGGACTTTTCTGCCCACTGTGCACTGAGCCTGCCCCCCTCCGCCCCCCTCCCCCCCCCCCCCTTTCCGCCTAGTTTCCACTCCGCACTCCGCACTCCGCCGAGCCCGCCCTCCCCCTCCCTCCCCGCGCCCGAGAGAACAGTTACACAGCGTTGGCCCCGCGCGTAGCTCCTCAGCGATCGAGTGCGTTGATTTCATTCCCAGTTTTTCTCTTTCTCAAAGACAAAAAGAGCCATATTTTGGCGCGGTTCAAAACCTATTGTGTTGAAAGAGCGCGCCCCAGGCTATGTATATGTAGTCACGGCAAACTTTCGAGAATTTCACAGTTGGCTCTATCTCGCGGCGCTGTGTTTGCCCATACAGTACCACGGGTGGAGCTCACGTTTCTCCAAACCCCGTTCGACAGCTTCCCGCCCCGCAGCTCCCCCGTGCACAACGTGATCGAGTCGGCGGTGGTGGCGCTGGGAAAACGGCCTCGCCGCCGCTCCACGCACAGTGGGCCAGAAACCGGTGAAGGCGACCAAAACTCTGGGCATGTTTCGACCTCCAGAGTCGTTAAAAAGTGCTCGAATCGAGCGTCTGACCCCATCAATGGCTTGCTCTGAGAACGAGGAATCCATTGATGGGGTCATACGCCAGATTCGAGCACTATTTTAACGACTCTGGAGTCGAAACATGCCCAGAGTTTTGTCCGCCTTCACCGGTTTCTGGCATATCCACTGTGCCACGCCTCCCGGCAACAAGGGGGCTATCCGCGCGGCGATGCCTCTACAGATAGGCCCTTGTTGCCGGGATGCGCTGCGCTGCTACTCCGTGTAGTGTGTTGTTGTCCCGATAGCACGCCTCGGCGGCGCGAGAAGAACAGGCCGATAGTGCCCCGGCGGGCGTGGTGCATGGCGTCCCGCGTCCCGCCGAGCCGCCCAAAGTATTTTCGGTTGAGCCCTGGCCGCCCCGCCCCGCCCCGCCCCGCCCCGCCCCGCCCCGCCCCGCCCCGCCCCGCCCCGCCCCGCCCCGCCTCACTCACGCGGCGCTGTCGTTGTCTTTGCCGTACAAACCTCGAGTCGATGTCGACACCGAGGTGGGGCGCGGGGCACAGTGGACCAGAAGACCGCTGCCAAAACTCTGGGCATGTGTCCACCTCCAGAGTCGTTAAATAGTGGATTGCTCGACGAACAAGGAATCCATTGTTGGGGTCATACGCTCGATTCGAGCACTATTTAACGACTCTGGAGGTGGGAAGACGCCCAGAGTTTTGGCCGCATACACCGGTCTTCCGGCCCACTGTGCGGGGGTGGGGGCTGAAACCCGTTCGGCCCGTACTTCGGTTATTATTGTTCCCGTCTCGTCCGCCCTCGGCGGCCAGGGGCGGCCAGGGCGGCCAGCATCGACAGCCTCGGTGTACCTAGAGTCCTTTATCGCTTCGCCAAAAGACCGGAGCGCGGCCCTGCATTGACGTGACGTGCCGGGATTCCGTTTCGGTGCTATCGAGTTAAGGAGGGGGTGGGGGGGCGATGGTTGGGACACGGCGTTTGTCTCGATGCGGAGCCGGCCATGCAGGGGGTCGCCGAGGTCCCGCGGGGGCGTTGAACTCTGTCGCCCGGAGGGAAGGTGGGCCAGCCGGTCGCCCCTTAGTGGAACACACTCTGCCTCCACTTGGAAACACATGTCCTCGTAGGACCTCAAGACGACCTCGAAATGGCTCCAAATAACGACCCGCTTCTGCCCCTTTTTTGTCAGTGAGGTCAACTTGACCATGATCCTGGTGATTCCTGCTGGCTGGCTCCAGCCCTGGCTGCTGGAAGGCACAGGTGTTCTCGAAGCAGACTCGCTGGGCCACGCCAGGCGCCAGACGGTGGTACACTACTTTGGTCCTGGGTCTGATACCGACAGCGCCAACCAATTTGGCAGAGATAAGAGAGGATAACAACCAGGCTGCAGTCTGCGACGATGCGTCTGGCTCGTCTGGCCATAGGTGCACAAGCGCCGCTCATTATTTGTTTTCAAGTGCAGGAGGAATTCGCGCGTCATGGGACCAAGGGGCGCAAGTCACTTAAGTGAAAAAAAAATGCTGCTGGGCTGCTGAGATATGCATTGGCCGATGTCTTAGCAGTCTCTGGTTTTTAGTGACTTGGGTCCAGCGACCAGCGAATTGAAACCCAACCAGGTCCTCGGCCTCCTTTGTCTGAGAGTGGAGGCGGGCGACCCACCATGCCGCCGCGTTGCGCTATCCCCCACGCCGCGATCCCCGTCAGCATATCCCGGCAACAAAGGCCTATCTGTGCGCTGACCGCCGCGCGGATACGTCTGCGTCGACGCGGCCTCCATCGCCGGGAACAAGGGGCACAAGCCGGAATAAACGGTGATGACCGGACCGCCACCGAGATGACCGCCTCGTGCCCCGAGGCGTGACAACGACAACGCCAACGCCGCGAGGTGGCCGCCCAGAGGCAGGGCAGGGCCTTGGGCAGGGCGTCGAACCGCGCGGTGTCCGCTGTCCGCGCTGTACCCCACTCACTACCTCGTATCGGCGCTCCTCAGCTGGCGCCTATCGAGATCGAGTCACCCTTAAATCATACGACCGCCAGCCCGCAACAACAGCGAAAAAAAAAAAACAGGAAAAAAAAAAACGCGGCGAGGGACGTGCCGCGTGCCGATGCACCGCCGTTAAATAGGGCTAAAATCGAGCGTGTGACGCCATCAATGGATTGCTCTGAGAACGAGGAATGTATTACTGGGGTCGCACGCCAGATTCGAGCACTATTTAACGACTCTGGAGGTCGAAGCACGCCCAGAGTTTTGGCCGGCGACGGCGACACCGTTTTCTGGCCCACTGTGCGTGGGCGGCCGGCACTCTGGGCACTGCGCCCAAGGGGGTTGATGGTTGTCCGCGGAGGTCATCGACGTGTCGACGCGGAGCCGAGAATCGCCGGGCCGGGCCGGGGAGGTTTAATTTGCGGTGGGCTCCCTCCCGCTCCCGATGATAGAGCAGCCCGTTGATCCCGCCCGCGCCTCTGCGTCCCGGCAACAAGGGCGTATCTGCGCAGGCGTCGCACAGTGGGCCAGAAACCGGTGAAGGCGGCCAAAACTCTGGGCATGTTTCGACCTCCAGAGTCGTTAAATAGTGCTCGAATGGAGCGTATGACCCCATCAATGGATTCCTCGTTCTCAGAGCAATCCATTGATGGGGTCATACGCCAGATGCGAGCACTATTTAACGACTCTGGAGGTCGAAACATGCCCAGAGTTTTGGCCGCCTTCACCGGTTTCTGGCCCACTGTGCGTCGCCGCGCAGATAGGCCCCTGTTGCAGGGGAGCATGATGAGGCGGACACGCGCGAGGGGGTCGCTCCGAATCAGGCTGGCCAACGAGGGCAGTGCGTCCGGGGCGGGGGCGGTGCCGCTCAGTGGGACAGGAGACCGGGGTCGGCGCAGTGCGGGGTGCGCCGCGTGTCTATCGCGAAGCCCCTCTCGGAAATCGGGCAAAAGACGGAATATGGAATATGGCTGCGATGACTTTTGATGAGGCATTATCGAGATGTGTGTGTGTGTGTGTGTGTGAGGCCTTGTTTTTGTGCCCCTCGCGTAATAACCTTCTCGGCTAGTATTGCTCGAATAACCGCGATGCAAGAGAGCGACCGAAAAAGGAAAAAGAAGAAAAAATAGAAACGGAAATAAAAAGAAGACGGTACTTCTTCGGTCACGGTTTCTGCGTTCCCACTCATCCGTTTTGTTGTTGTCGATCCGCTTCACAACAACAGGCGAGTATCGCCATTTTTTTCCACATTTTTCGCTCGACACTGGGGTTACACTCGGTTACATCTCACTCACGCGGCCAGCTACTCGCCAGTGAAGCGTGCGTTACAGAGATCTGCCGTTCACACAATAGAGCCCGTGTTCTGTTCTTTTAAACCTCAGTTTCGCCTCGGTAGCTTTAACATATTGTAGCCTACTCGCACGACGCACCGGTCACAGTAAACCTTAATTCGTTCCAGGCCACACTTACTTCGAGCAAAAAAATAAAAATAAAATAGAATAAAAAGCACTGCTGGAGATGAAACGTGTCCGGAGCGACCAGTCTCCTGCCCAACTGCAGCACGCCCGCTCTCGCGAGATGACGTCACGGTGACATCAAGCGAACGTCACCAGTCAGTCCCTGTCGGGCTGGATCGCGCCCGAAGGGTAGGCAACCCACCTGCCTGATGTGTCAGTGCGTGTGACGCCCGGAGGGTAGGCAACCCATTCGTCTTGGCTGGTCGAGCGCCTGGAGCGTAGGCAACCCAAACGACTCGTCGGGGTTCCGCACCGCGTTCAAATCTCCCGCTGGCTGCCCGCGCCTCATCCGTACGCGCGCTCTATCGGCCGCTGCTGCAACTACGTCGCGAGCTTACGCCCCACTCGCTGCCCGCGGCCCCCACCACCCGCGTCAGGTACTGCGTCGACTTGACAACGAGCACGTTTGGACGATAAATACCGATTTTTCGAGTGGACGGCGATGGTGCCGATGGCTTTGGAGGGCGCTATCCTCGAGGGAAGTCCCCCCGGCGCCCGGCGAGGCTGGCCGGGGCCCGTTCGCGGCTGGGGGGGTGGCGGCGGGGGGCGCCCTCAACCTTAGCTCTCGCGGATGACTTCGCTTGCCGCGTCGGTACATATACCCGCTCCGCTCGCACTGCGAGCGGGTCCGATGTCACTTGCTGCCTCAACCATATTCGATTATTGACCGCCTATTGCCTGACATTGATTCCGATCAATACTTCCTACAGTAAGTGGCGACTTTGACCTTTTTGGCTCCTCCTGGCGAGGCTTAAAATGGAAACCTCTAAATACTTTTTAAAAAAATAATTATTGAACTTGTCATTTATTCTCAAGGCGACATCACATTTGATGAAGGAAACAATACAAGACTAAATCACATGGTTTCTTTTTCTAATATTTTGAAAAGTTGTTCATATAACTAGAATGAATGCGGTTTCGACCACTATATGCTCGCTATAGGTTCGCTATAGGTTCGCGTCGATCGAATCCAGCAGGTGACGTGGAGTTGCACCCCGCGGTCTGCGGCTAGGGCTAGGCCTTGGGCTAGGCGGCGAACATGTCGTCGTAGGGGACGTGCTGGAAGACGGTGTTGATCACCGATCCGATGTGGTGGGGAGAGCGTCTTCTGCAGGTAGGGCTTGCCCATCTCCACCATGACGCTCCAGTAGTGGTTCATGACGGCGTTGATGATGCGATCTGCGGCCGGAACAAGCACACCGTCGTAATACACGAATCAAACCCGACACAGATTTTTTTCTGTTGAGGTAACACTGATTGCCTCAGCAAAAACTGCGCAGATAGGTCTTTGTTGCCAGGCGTTCTACTCACCGAGGTTTGGCGGGGAGACCCCTCTCCCGGGAGCTTGACGTCGGTGGTCATGTGACCGACCGTGTAGGTGGGCGTCACGCTCTCCACGGTCATGTGCTTCTCGCCAGGGCGTCTCTTGGCCTCCACGCGCCAGGTCGCCATGATGTCATCTGCAAGCAGAGGAGGCGCTAGAGCGATGCATTTTCTGATCCGACCCTGATCCGACGCTGCGAGAAGACTCACCGAATGTGAAGTCGAAGAGCCCGCGCGCGTTGAAGTGCAGGCCCAGGATCTGTCCGTTGGTGAAGTGGAGCATGCCGCGGAAGGAGTTCTTGGGCATCATCAGGTCCACGTCCAGGCGCAGGCTGTCCTCACCGATCTCGGCCCTGGAACACGGAGCAGCAGGCCCCAGTCAGCAACGGGTGGTCGAAACGACGTCGAGTCCTCGAATCGAGCGTACGAACCCATAAAAGGAAGGATGCCTCGTTCTCAGAGCAATCCGTTGACCGTTGATGGGGTCATACGCTCGATTCGAGCACTATTTAACGACTCTGGAGGTCGAAACATGCCCAGAGTTTTGGGCTCCTACACCAGTTTCTGGCCCTCTGTGTGGCGCCGGCCGGCTCACCTCGCGTCCCGCACCACCGTGTCGGTCAGCAGCCCGTGCACCGTCATGTTGTACATGTCGGCATGGAAGTCGAAGAGGCCGGTGCGCAGGTCGAAGGCCACCTCGGCGACGTGGTAGGGCTCCAGGTCGGGCAGCCCGAACCGGCCGCCGTGCTTGACGTGCGGCAGCAGGGCCTGGATGTTGTGGCGGATGCAGCTGTTGAGCGTCTTGTCCGCGTTGCTGCGGTGGCAGGTGCGCGTGTGGATGTGCTCCTCGGCTGTGGGGGAGAGAGAAGCAATCCAGATTTCTGGTTTGTTTTAAGTGTCCGGGGCAACAGAGGCCTATCAGTGCGGCAATTCCTGTACAGGTAGGCCCTTGTTCCTGGCGGGTGGGTGGTACTCACACGGGGCGGCGGCGGCGGCCGCCAGGATGCACGCCAAGACCAAGGACGGCCGTCATGATGGCGGAGCGGAGAGCGTGTGTGCAGGGCGGGGAGTCTGCGCGAAGACTGGGGCCTAGCCGCGGCCAGCCACCCCGGGCCAGCCACCCCGGGGTAGCCCCCAAGCCCACCAGGGGCTGCTCCACCAGCAGTGGGCCGGAAAGACCGTTGTTGGCGGACAAAACTCTGGGCATGTTTTGATCTCCAGATTCGTTCAATGGTGCTCGAATTGAGAATATGGACCCATCAGTGGACAGTTCCACGAACGCGAAATCTATTGATGGGGCCCTACGCTCGATTTGAGGATTATGCAAGGTCGAAACATGCCCTGCGTTTTGGCCGCCTCAACCGGTCTTCTGGCCCACCGTGCAGCTGCGGGGTGGACCGGTCCGCGGGTCCGTGGGAACGATAGGGCCTCCAGATTTGCGGTCGTGGTCGTCGCATCGTCGTCGCGCTCTACTTCGGAAGACGTTACCAACACTGCCTCACGGACGGCTCCCCAAAATGGCAGCACTGTTTATCAAGCAGATGGCCTTCACCTCAGTCAAACTGATGACAAATTTTGTGACCGTTTTTGGACCATTTTGAGGTCGTGAAGACCCGTTCTGAGATTTTTCTGCTGTTCTGGGGCAGTTGCGTGACTTTTGCAAAATATTGCGTTCAAGTTCCCCCGCCTCTTTCCACGTCGAAGGCAAACCTGCGGCCTGCGGTCCACCCGAACCGACGGAGGGCTGCACCGCGGAGAGTGTAGAGCGATCGAGAGCGATGCTTAACCGCAACCCCTGTCGCTTTCTGGTGCTTTCTGAGGTGCCCGCCTTAAAACACCTGCGAAAATTCCTGCAACACCTGCGAAAATTCCTGCAGCAATGGTGTGAGATTGAAAGTGCCAGGCTAGTGCACCAGGCCCTTCTCGAAGACGCAAAGGACGCTCGGGCGCGGCGCCTCCGCACAACAACGGCGTATCTGCGTGGCAATTACTGCACGGATAGGCCCTTGCGATGCAACCGCTCTAACCGCGTGTCACGCGAATCGTGACTCGACGACGAGCCACCCGCAGCGCCCGTCTCTGTCGCACCGCGAGCGCGCGGATGCTCAGTGGGCCAGGAGCGGCCAGAACTCGGGGTGGGTTTCGACCTTCAGGGCCGCTGAATGGAGCTCGGATCGAGCCTCTGACGCTCTGCGAACGAGGAATCCATTGATGGGGTCATAAGCTCGACTGTTAAACGACTCTGGCGACGGAAATATGCCCAGAGTTTCGGCCGCAAACACTGTTCTTCCTGCCCACTGCGGCACTGCGCAGCACTGCCTTTGCGACACCTGCGCAAAACTTTCGTCGCGTCGCGGCCGTGCCCCGTCAAATCACGACCTCCACGACACCGAAGGCGTTTTGCTGAAAACAAGCAGTATTTAATGTTTCTAGGTATCTTGAAAGCCGAGCGGCCAAACAGCGGCCAACATAGCGCGCGACGTGCCCGTGCAACAAAGGCGTATCTGTACGCCGGCGGCGACACTGATGCTAGGCCTCCGTGCAGGCCTGCAGTGTGGCGGTAGTAAAGCGCCACGCCGTCACGTCTGCCAACTGCTGCACGCAGTGCACGCCCTGCGAGTGCGAGAGAGGCGACAAGGGCCTACCTGCACAGCAATCGCCGCACAGATAGGTCTTTGTTGCCGGGGCGCGTCGGGCGGCTGCCGGACCGGATTCTTATTGCGGCCCAGGGCTGCCAACTGTTGGTCGCGAACTAGCCGGTGTCGCTCGCCGGCCGGCGCGGCGTGCATACCCCTTCTGTTCCGCCTAATGGTCGGGAACCGGCAGGCCGACAACCTGCCGGCAGCGAAGCGCCAATAGTCACGGGACTTCAGCGCCTTGTGAGCGTGTAATCATCGTTCGATGCACCCCGGCAACAAGGGCGTATCTGCGCAGCGACTGCAGCACAGATGGGGCTTTGTAGCGGGGGAGCGCCGCGTTGGCCGTGGAGCGCCTGCGGAGGAGCGGGTAGGCTAGCCTGCAAGACGCGCCTGTACGTGGTTGCCTACCCGAGACCTTCGCAGGCGCTCCAGCCGGCTGGCGGTGCGCAGCGGTGCGTTGTGGGCCCAGAAGACCATCGTTGGCGGCCGAAAATCTGAGCTTGTTTCGATCTCCAGAGTCGTGAAATAGTGCAGCAACAACACTCTGCATGAAAATCACTTTTTGCCGCCACTGACACACACCGCGGTGCAGAGGGAGTCGAAGGGCGAGCCGGAGCCAATTGAAACAGCTTTGGCCATTTACAGTGCAAGGCAGCATGTCAGAACAATGGCACTGCCTCACACACACACACACACCCGTTTCAGAGAATTCCTCGCGGATTTCACACCTGCGCGCTGCGCGTCTGGCAGGGCGCTGTGCGTTCGTCTGCCAATACGGCGCGCCTCGGCAACAAGGCCCTATCTGCGCAGGATAGGTCTTCCCTGTACCCTGCGGGCGTGCAGGCGTGTGTGGGTCTGCACTATGCGCTGTAACTCTGCTGCTGCATACGCCCCCTGCTCTGCATGTGGGGTGTGGGACCGCCGCGGGGCTGGGCCACTACTGCCGCTGCTGCGCACGTCGGGACCACGCTCCCCGGCAACAAGGACCTATCTGTGTACTGTTTGCCACGCAAATAGGTCTATTGCCAGAGGACTCGTCGACGAGAGAAGCATGCGGCCACTGTTCCGCGGTGACGCTGTTCGCGACAGTGATGCGAGGCGAGTCCGTGTCGCGTCGGCGAGGCTCTCCTTGCCCTCCTAACTGAACTGCCCCCGGCCCCGCGACCGTGTGGTAATTGGATGCGGTTTCGCGCGGCGCCCGGCTCGAGTCGCCTGCCCCGCGCGCGCCACTCAGCCTCTGCAGGCGCACGAGGGCCAGAAGATCGCAGCCGACCCCCCCAGCAGCGCCTCGCGGCACTCGCCGCGGTGGTCGAGGGGGCGTGGTCGGTCGGCATTGTTTTAAAGTGTTTCCGGTCGGCCACCGGCACCGCCACCGGCCGGTAGGGCGGGAGGCCCTGCAGGTCCTTCAGGTCCTTCGGGGCCTTTACGAGCGTTTAGCCGCCCTAATCGCAGCCCTGCAAAGGCGGCGAGGCGGCGAGCAAAGAAGCGGCTCACACTATAAAACACCTCGGCCGACAGTCTGCGCGCTGCGGCCCGACTGTCTGTCTGTCTGTCTGTCTGTCTGTCTGTCTGTCTGTCTGTCTGTCTGTCTGTCTGTCTGTCTGTCTGTCCGTCTGTCTGTCTGTCTGTCTGTCTGTCTGTCTGTCTGTCTGTCTGTCTCGCCCCCGGCGGTCACTCTCACTCTCCTTCGCAGCCACTTTGGAGTCGCCGGCGTTCTAGTGTGAACAATTGATAAGTTGGCAGGCCCAGCCCGGCAACAAGGGCCTATCTGTGCAGTGAATGCCGCCAACATAGGACTCTGTTGCCGCGGGGTGCATCGGCCGGCCTTAACGCGTTGCGTTTTAAAATGTCGGAGCGTGCGTTTGGTTTTCGCTTCTATCAGTGCCACTGAAAGAATCAAAGTGCTGATTTAAACTCAGTGGAACAACGCATTTTTCGTACGGCAATCAAGGCGTTTGTACTGACTCGACTGTATGATCTGCACTTCTTTCGAATGAGGGGAAAAAATGATGATGTTGGGGGAGCCACAATAGAAAGCAAGCCGGTGTCCAGTTTAGGAGAGTTTATTCGGAGAGAGAAACAACATAATTGTGTTACACCCGTCACTCCGCCGCTCGCTACACTGTTCTTCGCATCCGTATAAAAATTCAATAACAAAATAAATAGGAGTAGAATAAAATAGTAGAAAAATATTCAAACAAATAAATATAACACTGACCTCGCGCACCGCCGACACCTAGCACAGCCGGCCAGCAAGCCGAGAGAGGCAAGGCGACCACATCACCTACCCAACGCGTTTTGAGCTAGGGCGCACAACAATTTAACGACTCTAGAGGACGAAGCGCGGGTCCAGAGATTTGACCGCTAGCCACTGTGCCCAACGTCTTCCCTTCGTATGCCGAATGCCACTTATTTTTCCGCACTTTTACAACAACGAACCACCGAAACCACTGGCAGTACTTGAACCCGGGACCATACTGGGTCATCCGTCTGCGATCGTCTCTGCCTTGCTCCAAAGTCCACTGAGCAGCAGGTTCTCACGGTCGCGCACGACCACGACGCAGAGGGGCTGAGGACGGCGACGGTGACGACCGCGCCCTAGTCCAGCAGGTCGACGAGGGCGTTGATGTAGGTCTGGCGCCATCTGCAGCGTCTCGTACTTGGACAGCTGGCGGTCGCTGCCCAGCGAGGGCAGGTGCGTCCTCAGGCGGTCGAAGGGCGGTGTTGAGGTTGAGCATCCCGGCGGCGCTCGCGGGCGTTGGCGGCCCAGGCGCCGGCGCCGCTGCACGACGGTGGTGACGCCGCCGGCCGCCCCCACCGGGCGACGCCTGCCCCCCCGCCCGCGGCGTCCGAGTCCGGGCTGGCGTCGTCCCCGGTAGTCGACGCCCGTCCTCCAGGGCATCGCCGGCGTCCTCCGGGGAGGCCGGGCCGACAAGTAGCACGCGTCCGGCGGGCCGCGCAGGGCGCGCAAGCCGGAGGCCCCGGTCAGCAGCAGCCTCCCAGGCAGTGCATCCTTCCAAGTCGTGAACGCGAATGCGCTGCGGCTGGACGCACTGCGGTGCAGCGCGGTGCAGTGGCGGTCAAAGTCATAGCGCACGCAGCTGACCGCCCTGCGATGGCCCGACGGCCACGTCCAGGGCCAGGGACGCACGCCCCGCGGGGGAGGGGGCGTCCACCACTCAACAGGCAGGCAACCTGCCCTGCGAGTCCCCGCCCTGCCCGCAGGCCCCTCAGTTGACCAATGGGGCGGTACGTCGATTCGAGCACTATTGAACATCTCTGGAAGGCGGCCTGGTTTCGGGCGTCTCCGTACACCGGTCCTCTGTCCCCACCGCACTCGGGCCGGGCGGTGCAGCAGTCAGTGCGCCACGCGCACGCGCCTCGCGGGTGACAGGCGGCCCGCGGCCACAGAGCATCATGCCCCGCGCCACCGCACAGCCTCGTCGGAAGATTGGCCCACGTGATTGTAAGTGGCCCCTCCCCCTCCCCTCCCCTCCCCTCCCTCCCCTCCGCCCTCCTGACTCCTGCCTCCCCCGCGGCGGAGCTGAGCCCGTCCTATTCGGACTGACCGACGCGTCCTAGCAACAAAGCCTTATCTGTGCAGGGATTGCCGCACGGATACGTCTTCTTGCGTCGCGACGCGTCTTCCGTCCTCATCCCTTCCTGGGCTCCAATGGGCTGGACGGCGACGCTCGGTGGGCCAGAAGGCCGGTGTTCGGTGGCCGGAGCTCTGGGCATGTTTCGACACGAAATAATAGTGCTCCAAACTGGGCGGCGTTTCACCCTGCCAATGGATTGTTCTGCGAACTAGGACGCCATTGATAGGTGATAGGGTAATCCGCTGACTTCGAGCACTATTATTTAACGACTATGGAGATGGGAACATGCCTGAAGGTTTTGGCCGCCCACATTGGTCGTCTGACCCACTCTGCGACGCTGGGCCCTGGGACTGTGCCTCTGCCTCTCGGCGCACCAGTCCAGGCCGGGTCGCAGGGCCGCAGGGGACGCCGCGTGGGGACGCCGCACTAGAGGGGCACCACCAGGGTCGCGTGGCGCGGCGGGCGGTAGGCACGGCCGGAGAGTCCCTGGCGTGTCAGTGGGTAGCGTATGAAGGACGATCAGCGAACAGGCGTGCCCCGGGTGCGGCGCGCGGCCATGGAGTTCGACGAGGCTCTCGAGAGGGTCGGCACCCTTCGGCCGCCCCCTTCCAGTGCCCTCAAACTACGCGCTGCTGCTGCTGCCGGTGGCGCACACCGCCATCTACAGATGACCCACATCTTCGCGGCCAGGGACCTGCCCTCGGTGCTACGTGCCCGAGTGCGACGGCGACCCCTCGACGGCGCCCCATGAGCTGGATCCGTCCTGGCTGCCCTGGGCCGTGCCGCCTAGCCAGGTGCAGCGACCCTGGCCCAGCCACCGACCCCCCCGACACGTGCCTACGCTACGTCCCCTCTCAAGGCGGAGAAGGGCACCAGCAGCCCCGCCGCCAACCCCGCCGCACCCGCATCCCGCACCGGGGTCCTCCTGCTGGCCCGAGACATTCACGACGCGCACCGAGCGCTGCGACCCGCTGGGTGTTCCCGGAGCGCGACAAGACCGTCGTCTCGGAGGTAAGGCGGCGCGCAGTGCTGCGAGCAAAGACCTATCTGTACGGCAATGACTATACAGATAGGCCCCCGCGCGGTGTTCATCGTCTGTACGACATTTTTTTCGTCCGACCCTGCCGAATTCCGCCAGTGCTCATAGATGTTCTTTTTTGTCCGACCTCGTTATGTCCGACCTACCGATTTGACCCAAAAATTTCATGCCTCCAAATGGCTTGAGCTTTCTCTGGGGCATCACTCCTCAGGCACCCCCGAACACATGTTCAGGCCCATGTTTGGGCCTTTGAGCCGGTCCTTCTGACGAAGAAAATGCGATTTCGCCGAACGAAAATCCTTTCATCAGTGTCACACCAAGATTTAGAACGTTAACTTAATTTTCAAATAAAGAAAAATTTGGCAAGAGAAAGGCGCCCCTACGTGGGCTTTCCTAACTCCCCTACCGGCTTGGTCCACCCGGAAGTTCCCATCGTCCGCCTCCAGCGATCAAACAGATTCTAGCCGTCTAGAATCTGACAATGAGAGTCCTGCCTGTTGGGCCAGATTGCAACGTTTCCCTGTAGCCGGGTTTAGAACCCTGACCCCTTACCAGGGGGCCTCTACATAGTACAACGGAGTCTAGACACCCTGTCAGGCTATTTAACGCACTGAGCTAAGCGCAGGACACTGTTCCGACGATGATTTTGTAAACTTGAACCGCATCTTGGCGCGGGAAGAAAATGCAAAGAATTACAGCGAGTCGAACCCCGCACCTTAGACTTGCCCGTCGGTCACTCAACGCTCTCATCCACGGAGCTTTGCGTGAGGGTCACGGCTCGACGCGTGCTCGCATCTTGGCCGCGCGGGCGGCGTATTTTGAACGCTTCGTGCGCGTGCCGTCCCCGGGATGCGTCGATTTGTTCCTTTATAGCGGGTCGCGGCAAAGTTTGAACCCTGGCCCTATGGTGCCCTATGGCCGACAGTTCAACATCACCTGCGGCGACAACCGGTGGAAGCTGACGCTCGTCGGGTCCATGAACTTCGTCGGTCCAGCTGCTGGGATGCCGTTCTGCGGCGTCTTCTCGGACAGGTAGGACGAGGACGCGCGTTCCGGGCGCAACAAACTCCTATCTCTGCTGCATTGGCTGCACTGACACGCTTTGTTTTCGTGTCGTCGGCCAGGTTCGGGCGCCGCGGGCTGCTGCTCATCACGGTGCCGCTGTCCTGGCTGTGCGGCACGGCGCGCTCCTTCGCGCCCTCCTACGACGTCTTCCTGGTGCTGGAGATGCTGGACGCGTTCTTCGCCGCGGGGCATCTACAGCGCCTGCTTCATCCTGGGTGAGGGGCGCGGCGGGCCGCCAGAGCGTTAAATATTGTGCGGCGGCGGCGCGGGAGAATGGTGGCCCTGATGGTGACCCAATCTGGCAACGACAAAGGTCGTCGGGTTGGCGATGCGCGCCACGCTTGAGCGCGGTGGAGCGCGCCAACCGCGCGGCCCCGGCCGTTGTGTGGGAATCAAGGGGCCGTCAGTAAAGAACGTGATGGAGCGAGGGGGGGCCGTTCGACGACGGGGTTCAATCGCACCCCATGACCACCAGGCCGCCGTCGCTGCCGCCTCACTGACCCTCCCCGTCGTGCCCGCCAGGCGTGGAGCTGATGGCCGGGCGGCAGCGCGTCGTGGGCAGCTCGCTGGTGGCCAGCTTCTACTCCCTGGGGTGCGCCTTCCTCGGCGCCGTCGCCTGGTGGCAGCCCGACTGGCGCCTGCTCACCAGGGTGGCCTACGTGCCGGCGGGGCTGTCCGTGGTGGCCGTCTGGTGAGAGCACTGTCTGACGGCTGGACACGTGCCCAGAGTCGTTAAATAGTGCTCGAATCTGGCGTATGACCCCATCAATAGATTCCTGGTTCTCAGAGCAAGCCATTGATGGGGTCATATGCCAGATTCGAGCGCTATTTAAACGACTCTGGAGGTCGAAACATGCCCAGAGTTTTGGTCCGCCTTCGCCCGGTCTTCCTGGACCCGGTCTTCCTCCCGCAGGCTGCTGCCCGAGTCCGTCCGCTGGCTGCTCTCCCGGAACCGCGTCGCGGACGCGCAGGCCGTCCTCAAGAGGGTGGCCGCCGTCAACGGGGTGCCCCTGTCCCGCCTGCCGCTGCCCCCTCGCGCAGCCGCGGACGCGACCAGCCCCTCCCCCCGCCGCGGTTAGGCCACAACCCTCCTAGAAAGTACCGGGTGCATCCCCCCCCCCCCCAGAAAAAATAACAAAACAGGGATTCATCTAAATTTTGCGCGATTTTTTTTTGTTGATGTTGCTGGATCCTAATCATGCCTAACCACAGGTCCGTTCCACCCAGGACGCCATCTCCACCGCCTCAATGGACACGGCACGGCGAGCAGGTAACACCTGGAAAACGGGAACCAGGCCAAAAAATGACCGCCTCTGTCGGTACTTGAACCCCGGACCCGCTGCTCCGCTGCTGCGGGGTGGGTGGGTCTTTCTGCGCAGAGCTCGGGGGACAAGTCCACGTGGCCGGTGCTGCAGGTGATTCGGTCCAGGCTGCTGCTGCGGCGGCTGTTCCTCACTGCCATGCTGTGGCAAGTACCCGCACTTGCACCGTCAGCATGATCAATGGAGTCAAGTCATACACACTGACTGTACTCACGTCTCCGCCACGAGCAGGATGGTCAACTCGTTCGTGTACTTCGGCTGCGCTGCGCTCCGTCGCCCTGGCCGGTGACCTGCACCTCAACTTCATCCTGGCCGCCCTCGTGGAGATCCCCTCGTACGTGTTCGCGTGGTACCTGTCGGAGCGCTGGGGGCGGCGCGTGAGCGTGAGCGCCTCGCTCGCCCTCACCGGCTGCTCCCTTCTCGCCTTCCTCGTGCTGCCCCTCGGGTAAGAAAGTGTTGCCGCGCTGATACTCTCGGCTAAAAGGGAAAGGAACGCATCCGGTCGACAAAGGACCTATCTGTACGTCAATTACCATACAGATAGGTCTTTGTTGCCGGGAGTCTCTTCATTCCGGTCATTCCCCAGGGCTGCTGCCGCTGCAGCTCGCCCTGTACCTCACCGGCAAGCTGGCCATCACGGCCCTCCTTCACGGTGCTCTTCGTCTTCACGGCCGAGCTCTTCCCCACCAACGCGCGCCACTCCATGATCGGCGTGTGCTCCACCATCGGCCGCGTCGGATCCACCCTGGCGCCGCAGACACCCCTGCTGGTCCGTACAAAAATTTAAAAAAAATATTAAAACAATTTTTTTAAATAAAATAAAATAAATTACTGTAACTGTGAAGAATTTCTTAACAAGTTACGATCTTTCTCTGAGGACAGATCGTGCTGCCTACATTCACAAGTAAAAAACCCTGCCGTCCTTCCCTCCGCAGGAAGTCTTCTTCTGGGGCATGCCCATCCTGCTGTTCGGCGTGATGAGCCTGGGCGGCGCCTTCCTGGCGCTGCTGCTGCCCGAGACCCTCAACAAGGCCCTGCCGGACAACGTGACGCAGGCCAAGGCGGTGGGGAGGACGCACCGCAAGCCGCCCCCCGCCGCCCGCCTCGCCGCGGCCCTACCACGTCAGCCTGTGAACGTGAACGCCGTTGCCCCACCTCGACGTGTCCGGCCAACCAAGACCTATTCCTATACAGATAGGCCTCTGTTGCACGGGCAAGTCGCTCCGCCGCGTTGGCGCCCCGCCCCCCGCCACACCGTGGTGCACGCCGACGATATCAGCAACCGGGAGCACAGCGGGCTGCATCGCCACTCTGTAGCCGTGCCGGCCGTGCCCTGGTGGCCAGATCGACGTATCCCGGCAACAAAGACCTATCCGTGTAGAACTGCCGTACGGATAGGCCTTTGTTGCACGGGCACGTCGAGATAAGCGCGATGTTAACAGCCGGAAGCTGACCGCCACCACAGTGGGCAGAAGACCATTGTTGGCGGCCAAACCTCGGGGTATGTTTTGATCTCGAGAGTCGTTGAATATGCTCGAATTGAACATTTGACCCGATAAATAGATTGATATCCGAACGAGGAATCGATTTGATGGGGACATCCGTTCGATTCGAGTGTTATTTAACGGAACATGACCGGACATTGGCCGTCGTCACCAGTCTTCTGGCTCACTGTGCGCCGTGCGCCATGCAGCCATGCGCCACGGACGACGACGTGGCGTCGGGCGTGGAGTCAGTGACCTCGTGGTGCACCTAGTGCCGGCCTCGGGTATGCTGGGCTTCTGGAAATAAAGCACAGCCACCCACGCACGAGTATCTTTAACCAACCCCCTACTGCATTTTGCACTTCATTGTCACTGTTGCCGCCCATCAAAACGCGCAGAAGCCCTTAGTTCACAAAAAAAAAAAAAAAAAATTACTAGTTACGATTGAATGATTGTTTTGTAAAACATGAACACATGGGACATGCAAAATGCTCCAGTAAGGAGAAAATCCGTCGTATGATTCGCTGCGTTCGATCTCTTTCCAAAGCAAGCCTCCATGCTTTTCTTGCGCGAACGGAATGGCCTGGCCCTGCGGTGTGCGCGAGCCGGACGCGCGGCCCGCTCATGAAGAAGTACCCGGATTCCGAAATCCCAGTCAATACAGTCAAGGTGAACCTGTCCAGCATCTCCACCGAGCAGCGCCGCGACCAGCGGAGCAGTCCCGTTAATGGGCACACGACAAAAAAAGTTCGGGGGAGAACCTTCCAGACCAGGCAGTCAGTTTGCAAGAAGAGGACTTTGATCATTGATCACCAAAACGGACGAAAATGCGACAAACTGCAGTGGCTTGGTGTGGCAATTCCCCCTGAGTTCCCCCTCCTCCTCTCCCTCACCGCAAGGGTGTCGCGACCAGGGCGCCTTTTAAACGTCGCGCCGCCCCGCCAGTCGTTCGGGTGACTTCGGGGACTTCGGGTGTGCTTCGGCTCGGCTTCGGGCTGCCGTCGTCCGTCTCATTCAAGCCTCCAATCCCTCCGCACACTCGGTGCATTCTTCTCCCGCTTCAACCCAGATCCACAACACATCGACGTATTTCCACGGCTGATTTCGCCGTCTTCAAGATCCTCGCACCCCTGCTCCAAATAGGGACCGTTGCTGCAACAACCGCTCGCTAGTGTTTCAAGCCTCCTGCGTCTGGTTGGCCGTCCCGGGCTGGGTCCCAGTATAACCTCGACCTGACTCTAGCAGCGCATACGTCTCTCCAAAAAATGACTCGTAAGTAGTCTTTAGCGTAGCTGTTCGGCTGCCGGGGGCTTTTAGGAGCCAGGGGTGGGCGTCCACTGACCCCGCGATTTTTAATTCCAAGGCTGATGCACCCCAGTCGCCCTTAAATGGAAACGGGTACACTGCTGGGCCGAACTGGTCGCTTCTGGAAACTTCTACGACCTGGCCTGTTTCTTGCGCTGTTTGCATGCGCCTGCAGCTCTCACTTTATTCGGGGGAAGTTAGCTGCTTTCTCCAAGCACTTTGCTGCTTTTTGTGAGAAGGCTGCATTCTTCCCGATTCTCGGACTTCCTATTATGTTGAAGTTAATTCATCCCAAAGCTAGTGTGTACAGTTCCTTTGTTGTTTTTTTTGTTGTTCAGCTTCAGTTGAATTACATATTTCCTCCTTCACGATCTTGAAACAAGGGATTTTGCATCGTTCCAAATGCGTTTTTGCTATTACAAGGTCTTCATTGTAAACTGTCTTGTAAGAATTAACTTAGTTCGTCTGTCATTTCCACTTATTACTAACTGCCTCGTCTGCCACTATTTGGAGTACTTAGAATGCGAATTGTCAATTTACTTCATACATCTATTCCAGGTGGCAACCAGCGTGAACTTGCTCGTGCCAAGAACCAGAAGAAGCAGCAGCAGCTGGCAAAGTCGAAGGGAGCTGATGATGGAATGACTCTTGAACAGAGAAGACACAGGTAAATTAAAATACTGGTGGAAAATCAACTTTCAACTACTGAATTATTTTTACTCATTCAAAATTTCACTTTGGTTTTTAGGGATGCTGAGCTAATGAGAGAAAAGCAGAAAAAGAAGGATGAACTTGCAGCAGCAAAAGCTGCCCAAGCAGCTAAATGAACCGGACTTTTTTTTTTAACCATAACATGACCAAACTGTTTTTAAAATGTCATCTATGCTGGTTTTCCAGTTATCTGCTCTCCAAATTCCTTTTGAACATTTCCATTTTGATAAATAGTTAGCAGGTTGTTTCCATACAGTGGAATGGGTCAGCAAGACTTATTGCTTGCCCTATCTGTGAATGCGCCTCTATGTGCCCACTCAAGTGTCGTGGATTTACAAAATTGAAATTTCCTCAATTGCTCATGAATTATATTGTCTGTTAAGTTTCTCTTCTTAAGCTACACCAAACATTGGCTTGATAACATGCTATAGTAATATAAGCAATTAAGACTAGTCTTAGGGCATATTTAATATGTTCGCTGATGAGTAATTTAAGCCTCATGTGTGGTAATCAATAGCATTCTTCTTTGACGGCGGATGTTTTATTACTTTTAAAAACTTGTTGCTCATCTTTTTCCATTTGAGTAATGGTTTTATATTAGAGGCTGGTAGTTTCTTTGGTGATACATTAATTGAACCTACAAATTCAACATTTTTGCTTGTTTTCAAATTGTATATTTTTTGTTTGTCTTAATTTTTCATCAACTTTTCATCAACTTCACTTGTTTCTCAAAATGCTCTTTACTTGTCAAATATTTAGTACCTTTAAATATTTTTTTCCCTCCGTTTTCTTCATTTAAAAGAAAGGTGTGTATCTGTAACTAATTTATTATTTAATATTTTTATTGCGTCTCCAAGTTAGGAAAAGCACAATAAATAAGTAGCCTTTTTTTTGGTTTGTATTTGTTCATTTTTTTTTTTTTTTGTCAGCTAACTGAAACACTACTGCCTTCCATTCTGGGTGACTGAGGCAAGCATGTCAGTATATGTGCCAGGGGAGGACTGATTGAAGGGAAGTTGTCTTCATAACCACTTGTTTTCATGCATGGTTCTTGAAACATGGCTCCCACAACTTGTTCTTTGTTGTTGTGAAGCCTGTTACATTGATTCAACTCTTGTTATTTGTTACCAGATGATTTCATCTGGTAATTTTTCCCTCCAAGAAACCAGTTGCTCCTTATTTTCTTGTTTGTGAGATTTTACTCTCGTATTTCAGTTTTTTGTATGTTAGTAGTATGGGTGTTGTGTGATAAGTTACTCATATCTGCATTCAGATTTTTTTGGAGTAATTTATCTTGTCACATGTGATATTTTTAACCCCAGGAATTCTCCTGTTTTTGCCTAGAGCAAGATTCTTCTAAAACTCCTGTCAGTTCAAATCTAACATTTACCTCCTGATGTTGCATGACCGTAAATGAATTGAAAGAAGGTCCGTGAAGAATGTTCTGTGTGTAAATGCGTTTGTGTGTGTGTGTAATTGTCCCTAGATTTTTGTTTTTGTTTTGCTAAGTGGATTTTTTTTGTGTTTACCTGTTGCCTTGTGCTGTGTGAAGGATTCAATAATAATAGTAATTTATAATTTAATAAAAGGGTACATAATGACTTTCTAATGGTATTCCTTACTTCATTCAGTGATTCAATTTGGAAAAAAAATCATCATTCGTCATTGGCTCAAACACAATTTATTTTGAATTTGTGACACAGAGGGGCATGAGACCTCGATGAACAAAAGCAATGTCACGCACCGGTCGAAAATGAAGACTCGTCTTTACTGATTTCCCAGTTCATAAAATGTTGAAATTCTGGATGTACATACATATGCACAACAACAAAGGATGCGAGGGAATGCACAGAATCGAAGCACTTCCCCACCCATCTCCCACGCATGTCAATTGTTCTAGGTTCTAGTTCGTAGTTTGGCCGCTAGAGGTCGTTGCCCGCGAAGGGGGAGGGGCTGGCTGCGTGTGTAATCGACTCTCAAGCTCTCCGCGCATCTTCTTTCTCTGTCGCACTCGACCGAAAAACCATTGCGTGGGACAGAGACGGCGCGGAGATTGGATGGCGAGGCGAGGGATACGGACGCCGTGCAGGCTTCGGTTGTGACAGATACCGCAGCAGCCGACCGTAACTTGCCGCAGAGATGGGGAACAGTTAGCCGCACCTTTCGTTTTTCGAGCCGCTGTTTTAACTTTCTGTGAGGTCACTCCCTTTAGCTGCTGGCGTTTTAACCTGATAAGTTGCGGACATCAAAATGTTGAGGTCGGCAGCAGAAATGATGTGAACACAACCTTCAAATGCACCGTGCGCTTACTAGAAGACACCGAGGTGCTCGAATTAGAATTTCAGGTAAGTACCGGATTTTGCCAAGTTTTCTAGACTTTAATCAGTGTTTGGTTGTGTCTTATTCGACTAAGGAGATTTTCGTACACTTGGGCGTAAATTCTTCGCCGTGACTCCACTTTACAACCATTCCCTGTGAGGTACTGCATACCTGGAAATGACGTGACAAGTTTGGTGTTACTGTGTTTGTTTGGATCCTTATCGTCTGCTAACCGGTTGTAAACAATAACATAATGACTGAATTAACAAGATTTACTTATACTTGCTTGACCATGATTGTCACACGTTTTGTATCAAATTTAGTGTCTCCAATTTTTGTGCTCTGGATTGCACTGAATCTAGTGTGCTAATTTAATTTGTACCTCTCTCCATTGTTTGTTTGCCTTGTTTTAATTCTGCTGTTCAACCTGTACAGGTCAATTATGAAGGGAAAGATCTGCTTGACCAAGTTTGTCAGCAACTGAATCTAGTTGAAAAAGATTACTTTGGCCTCCGTTATGTAGATTTAAACAAACAGAGGGTAGGTTTCTGTTTCAATCTTTTCAATGTTGATATTGTTCCTTATAATTTATAGCCTTTTCTAATTAGCTATGTTTTTTTTCTGATTACAGCACTGGCTTGACCTAAACAAGACTATTGTAAAGCAAGTTAAATGTGAGAAAATAATTTTCCTACCATTCGAGTTGTCTTTAATGTACTACCCTTTATTTAAATTGCTCATTATTTTATTTTCAGACCTTGACCCGTTGCTGTTCAGTTTCCGAGTCAAATTTTATCCACCAGACCCCTTTCGCTTGAAGGAAGAAATCACACGCTATCAAGTTTACTTGCAACTCCGACGAGACCTTCTTCATGGCCGACTGTATTGTACACCAAATGAAGCTTCGCTTTTGGCTGCCTATGTGGTGCAAGGTACTTAAGTTATTAAAAATTTCATTAAATGTAAAATTCCAAACCTAAATGCATAGACAATTACATTTCCTGATTTTATGTTTTAGCTGATCTTGGTGACTTCAATCCTGAGGAGCACGAAGGAAACTATGTTCAAGATCTTCGATCTACTATTAAAACAAACCCCTCAAATTGAAGAAAAAAATTATAGAATTGCATCAAACTCACCTCGTTGGGCAGTCTCCACAAGAAGTTGAAACAAACTTTTTAAGAGCGAGCAAGTTCTCTCGACACTTATGGTGTTGATCCCCATCCTGTAAAGGTAACACTTGATATACTTAATCATTCAAGAAATTTGACGGTGCTTTTTTAGTTTGCATGCGGGCATATTTTTGTTAGCTCTAGGTCGTGGTTCTAATTTAAAGGTTTTCAGTTGATGATATTGTGGCTTCTTTTTTAGGACCATCGAGGTAATCAGTTGTACTTGGGAATCAACCATCTGGGCATCCTCACCTTTCAAGGATCCCGTAAAACAAACCATTTTCGTTGGCCAGAAGTACATAAAATCAACTATGAGGGTAAAATGTTTATTGTTCACCTGACATATAATGAGGTTTGTGTGGATAAAATGCCTTTCTCTTGCTGTCATTTTTACCTTGTTTTTTACAAAGCAGAAATTTAATTTTAATTATTTATTTCCACTTTTCAGGATCCTCGAACAAAGGTAAATTGAGCTTTGGCCCTTCCCTTGTGGTTCATCAGTCCATTTTAATTTAGTGTTGACTAGCAGGTTTGATCATTTCTCTAATATCATATCCTCCTGTATCTTCCAGAAAAAACAAACTGTTGGCTTTAAGTGCCCTACTGGTGCAGCTTGCCGCCATGTGTGGCGGTGTGCAGTAGAACAAATGCTTTTTTTCACGTGAGTACAGGCATTAAAAATAATCAGATAACAATTAATGGGGCCAATGCATAAATCGTTCTGAGATAATGGCTTTTCTTTCCAGCTTGCCTTCAGGTTCTGTTGTCCCCGGTAGTTAGTGGTGGAAGCTTCTTTTCATGGGGAACAAAGTTCAAGTACACTGGGCGTACTGAACGAGAGCTGTTAGAAGAAGTTGGTCCGTTGCGTCAAGAAGAACCCATTATCAATCGCCTGGGTAGCTTGAGGCGTAAAGCATCCAGTGTTCCTGCCACTCCATCCTCCCCAACAGAAATGGGCGACATTTGTAAGTGTCAAAAGTCTGGTACATTTCAATGAAAAAGCATGATTTTATTTTTTCCTAATTTTTTCTATTTTCTCAATCTGGTCTCTATTTTGTTTTATTTTTTTCCAGGTTACGGCCTTCTACCACGCTCAAATCACTCTGTACCCCGATTCAAGATTGGATGGTGGACCAAGTCTTCTTGCTTCAAATGATGAAGGGTCTTTTTGTCTTGATAATATACCTCTCCTGGAAACAGTGAGTGAGGATCATGAAGTTCATTCCAGGCAGAGAAATGCAGGTAATGGCTTATTTTATGCTTTGTTGGAATATTATAGTCCAATTGTAGGTGGCTGCAGATGTGTATCATAAACTAGGCGGTTCAGTCTAGATAGCTGAAAGTTGCCATTCTCATTTTATTTGAAATTTTGTTGTTTTACATTGTGTGAATAATGCAATTTGATGGTGCTGGTAAAATTTTGTGTAGACTGGGCTATGTAATAAGAAAGAATTTGAAGCTTTTTGTCAGATTAAGTAGGTCAACTTTAGGAGTAGTTTTGAATTGAAGTAGCTTGCTGTATTCCATGTTGA
>JAQQBG010000841.1:0-5000 GCA_032199755.1 Ambrosia artemisiifolia
TATTTCTACCCCTTCAATTGATTGTATAGTATCTCAAAACACACAATGCCAAAAAGCTTCTCCTCACTTTCTATTGAAAAAGAAAATGTATATTTTCACTCAAAAAAACCAAAATTTATGACAAATGGGAACCATTAACTCTTCGTTGACTGAGAATTCGTGAATGATTCTTGGATTTGAATCTAAAATTGGGTTTGCCTAATGACATAAGAAAATACAAATTGATACATACTCAATTGATTCTTTTGAATCAAAAATCCTTCTCAATTTACATTATAACAAAAATGATAAGTCTATGTAAACCCCAGAACGGAAATTGTTACACAGATACAAAATTGGCTATTTAGAGTATGTTGCCTATAAATAAAAAAAGGGAATTTTTTGGAACAAAAAAAGGCCCGGCTGGGTATTGGCCGGGCCAGGCCAAAAGGGCACTTCGAACAAAATAAAAGCAAGAAGGTCTTCTTTATTTCTTTTTCTATTTGGATCTTTCGAGTATCTAAATGGAATTGCTAATTATATAATAACGATAAAGAATGTGAAAGAAATACTTTCTTTAATCCTTACTTGATGTGTAATGTAACATAGTAATTATCTTTTTCAATTGGGAGAGATGGCTGAGTGGACGAAAGCGGCGGATTGCTAATCCGTTGTACGAGTTATTCGTACCGAGGGTTCGAATCCCTCTCTTTCCGTTTCCGTTAATGACTTTCTATTTTTTTATTTCAAATTTAGCAAACCCCTTTTCTTTTTTTCCTAGTGAAATGTGTGGAATAGCTAAAATAAAATATGAAGAAAATTGTAAAATCAAGCAAGAAAAACGAAATTTTGATTTTATTCTTCACGTCCAGGATTACGTCCTGGATCATTGGATAGGAATCCAAAGATGAAGAGAGAAACAAAGAATATTACTACTGTGTAAACGAAAAGTTTGAGAGTAAGCATTACACAACCTCCAAGATCATTTTTTGAAAAAGAAAAACGAGAAAAGAAAAGATAATAGATCCTCCATTTTTATATCACATATCCTATCTTGACACCAAGAAATGAATTATAGAAATAGAAAAGAATGTTCAGAAATTCAAATGAAGTTGAAATTTTGAATAAGAGTCTTTGATTACCACAAATCACTTTCATACCGACAATTAGATATTGGAAGCGACCCTAAGCTAATAAGGTATGCTAATAAGGTATTTCGCCGGAAAAAGGATTAAAATCGGGAAATGGGGCGAGCCGGATTTCTCGCGGCTATCCGAGAATTTCAATGTTTGAATTGAAGGTTCATACTGTCAGACTTATTTGATCTTATCAATTGTTATCATTATTCTCGAATAAATCATGAATTTTCTAGGATACTATTAAAGATCTTATCGAAAACTTACAGCAGCTTGCCAAACAAAGGCTAAAAGAAAAAAGAACAGGGGTATGACTGGCATAACATCTACGATTGGATTCAAAAAAGCATATGCTTCGGGCAATTTGGCGAAGAAAAGACTACTCGGATAAAGGGCAGAGTTAAGACAGATCAAACTAAAGATATTAAGCATAATAGACATTTTTTTCGTCGAGATAATTGCATTTTGATTGAGTTATTGATATAAGGAAAAATGAAGAAAGTAAGGTAGACAAAAAAATCCTTCTTTTTCCACTCAATCAAAAACCCTCCAATTCTCAAAGGAGAATAGAAGAAATCATACTTTCATACAATATCTTAATTGAATTATATGTAATGATCAATAAATTCAGTTGAATTCTAGATATACACATGTCAAAATTCTAGCAACGAATCTATAATAAATTCTATAAAGGAGAAAGATTTTCTATAGATAGTTGGGCTGGAATTGACGAACACTGAATACCCATATTATTCTTTAATTAGTATTAGTGTCCAATAAAAAGAGAAATGGGGCGTAGCCAAGCGGTAAGGCAACGGGTTTTGGTCCCGCTACTCGGAGGTTCGAATCCTTCCGTCCCAGAGCATATCCCTTGTATCCGAATACTTCTTTTTTGTTCAACAAGGTTCTGTTTCAAGGTCTAATATTGGTCTAATATTGGATAGAATATGATTCCTCTTTCTTTTTTGATTTTGAATGATTCTTTTCGGAATCATATCTTAATTTTTCACAAACTGAACTAAATAGAGTTCAAATTACATGCAAAAGTAACTAAACCCTTTTGTGATCCAGATAAAGATAAGATGGGACATAGATCTGTAGAAAGATTACTTAACCTCAGGTTAAACAAAATATGAAAATACATATAAAAGAGTAAGTGCTTAGCCTATAGGTATGTATTGTTATCCTATTTGAGTGACAAAAAGTCTTTCCATTTTTGTGAAAAAGAATTTGCATCACTAAAATATTCAAATTTAAATATTTAACAATGATATTTCTTTTTCTTGTTCGATCTATTTAGATTATTTGCTTTACATCATTGACAATTCCATTCGAAAAGAAAATTTCTTATGATAATCAAATGGAGTCTTTACTGTAAAACTTGACTCAAATCACGATGTAGAAGTAAGAAACTTTTTCAAGTATAAAGATTTGTAATGATTCTTTATGGATTGAATCTTTGGGAAGTTTGGGGAAGTTGGAATGGGTCAGTCTATCTTATTGAGTCACTTGAAGAGGCAGAGTAAAATAGCATTTTTTTTCTTCGTGTGATTTCTGTTAGTTCTGTTAGTTATGTTATTTCTATATTTAGATTTTTGGATATTTCTGTTAGACATTTTTTGAGATAGAGATTTATAGAAAAAGTTCCATTCATACAAAAAAGCCGGGGTCTTGCTAATATTTCTTCAGAAAAATCTTTATTATTTATTTTATTATTTATGTAGATAAGAAAAAAGAAAAATGACTGTGTCTCTGTACCGACTGAACCAATGACTATTCATGATTCCATAATTGAATCAATTCCATACTGGTTCCAAATTAGAGGAATGTTATGGTAAAACTTCGTTTAAAACGATGTGGTAGAAAGCAACGTGCGACTTGAAGGACACGATCCGGTGTGGATTCTTATTCTTACATCCACCATTTTATATAGGAATGAAGGTGCTCTTGGCTCGACGTCGTTTTTCTATTCTACTAGAACCCCCCCTTTTTTTTATTGGGTTGTAATGTAAATAGTTCGTGATGGAGCTCGAGTAGAAAGTATTGATTAATTTCTCAGGGGCAAGGATCTAGGGTTAATGCCAATCAATAAATTGGAACAACTTCGTAAGTATATCTTCGATATAGAAATCGAAAGGATCCGATTCGAGCAAATTTTCATTTGTTGGAACGGCTAAAACTTTTTCGATCCACAGTGTATCGCGCACGAATCAACCATCGGTATGATTCTTTGATAGAAAGAAATCAAAAAAGGGGGTATGTTGCTACCATTTTGAAAGGATTAAGAAGCACCGAAGTAATGTCTAAACCCAATGATTTAAAACCAAGATAAAGGATCCCAGAACAAGGAAACACCACTTCAATTGCCTCACGGATCCAAATAAAGAATCCAAATATATTTGAAATGAGACGAAAAAGGGGGGGGTTAAAGACCACTCAAAAAAAGAAAAATATGAATTTCTTAAAATCTTAATTTCTTTAAGATATTTGAGAATTATTGAACTTGAGTTATGAGTACAAATGATTTTTTTTTTTCAGGAAGGAAGCTAAATAAAAAGGACTATGAGTTAAATTATAGACTAATTTATTTTACGGATTCCTTTACTATTTATTCTAATTTTATCCATAGACAAAACTTCGAATCATTTTTGATCGAGCCGTACGAGGAGAAAACTTCTTATACGGTTCTAGGGGGGGTTCTTTTTCATCTACATCTATCCCGATGAGCCGTCTATCGAATCGTTGCAATTGATGTTCGATCTCGAAGAGAAGGAAGAGATCTTCGGAAAGTGGGTTTTTATGATCCTATCAATAATCAAACTTCTTTAAACGTTCCCGCGATTCTCTATTTCCTTGAAAAAGGCGCTCAGCCTACAGGAACTGTTCAGGATATTTTAAAAAAGGCAGAGGTTTTTAAGGAACTTTGCCCTAATCAAACGAAATTCAATTAACTTAAGGAAATAAAAACTAAGGATAGGATAGTGATTTCTATATCATTTTGGATATCTTTTCTATACTATGTTTTTTTATTTCCTTCTTTTCTTGCTCTATTCGTATCTATTTATCATTGCTTTTGTAGAATCTTTTTCTAAGGAAACCTTATTTGATGGATCCTTACAAAATAGAAAATGATGTCATTACCTGCAACCTGCAATCCGGTGGTTTTCATTCGAACTCTAATACCAAGTAAGAAACAAGGAATCGAAGTTCTTTATTCGACTGATTATATTATATATGGATTCAATACACTATTGATTGCATAAATCCTTTTTCTACTTTTTCTTTATTTATTCTCCATCTAAACTAAAAACCTAAAAATTTTAGTATATATGCGTATGCAGTGCCAATCCAACACAAGTCTTTTTTTTTTTTTTTTTTTTTTTTTTACTATTATTTCAATTTTAGTTCTTGTATTTTTTCTATCGTATTCTTTTATTAACCTTTATATTGACAATATTGTATCGAACAAATATAATTCATCGTGATAAGCAGCTCTATTTATTTCCGTCCCGTAGGTTTTCTTTTTTACCTGTTGATTCAAATGATGGGTTCGTTGGATTAGCTTTGCTACTCGGATTTTTTATTGAAAAAGTGGATAACATAGAAATAGAAATAGGGGATGGTCCAGCATTTTTTACATTTTTTTATTTCTTTTTTTTATCGGGAAATTTTTTATTTTTTCATCTGATTTAGTCATTTTTATGTTCCAAATAGATTAAAAATTTTTTTAGATATTTTTTTTATTTCGTAGATTAATGCTTTGATTTAATCATTTTGTTTTATTCTGATTGTATCTACATACACTTTTTCTATTTGGGTTGCTAACTCAACGGTAGAGTACTCGGCTTTTAAGTGCGGCTAGGATCTTTTACACATTTAGATGAA
>JAQQBG010000842.1:0-28681 GCA_032199755.1 Ambrosia artemisiifolia
GGAACAAGATTCCCCAGCGAGTGACACAGCAATACTAGACAAATTACTGTGCGCTGAGCGCAGCATTTTCATGGTATTCCATGTGCGTGGCTGTGTGATTAAATTGTCTGCCGTTTCGGTATCCCATTCCATTAACCTAGCTGCAGCTTCATATGATGCAGCTTCGTACTCAGCAAAACCTTGAATGTGATTGGTCTTCAAGGTGGAAAGCAATAACATCCCTCCATTGGTGGGGTATAAATTCTTTTCATCAAGTTTCCACTCAGCCAATTTTTCCCAATCTTGTAGAGCTCTGTAGCATTCAGAAAGTTGATCATCAGCAACCTCATTCATTCTTAGATCTCGATCACCACCAGCATGATCACTTTCACAGGATTGACTTAGGATTTGGGAGTAACAATCCACAGCATATTCTAGTCTTCCGGCCGCCTGTTCAACCAACCCCTTCAACAGAGGAATCTTCCTGCCACATTCGTTTCTTGCCCACACATATAATCCTTGGACAGACTCCCATTCTTGTAATCGGGTTAACGCACAGCCTACATAAAGGGCAGCTCTTTCAAACTCCAAGCCCTGGGTGTTGTTCATTTCATGCAAATACTGTAACAGAGCATGCCCTTGTCTCACAGCAGTAGCTGCTTGTCCAGCTCTGAGGGCTACTGCAACAACTGCCAAGCGAATTCTTGTCAACCACTCAACACATGTGCTCCGATTGGTGTGGAAAAAAGGTGCGCACTTGCTTGGGTGGGGGTTCTATTGCAAGAGCTGTGCCATCAGCAGCATTGTAAATCACTTTTTCAAGCTGTTCAAGGAAGTCCACAAGGACACGAACTCTCATGACATCCCATGTTTCAAAATCATCTGCCTCTCTTGCAAGTGACTTAATTGCTCCTTCAATTTTAGTGAAAGTTTCCTGTGGCTTTCCTAGGGGTGTTCGTAATTTGGATGTGACACAAAATTGTGCTGAATCCCACACAGCCCACTGAAGCAGAACCGGTTGGCAATATTTAGCAATGGCACTCAAATCCTTTGGAATATTGGATTTACATCCCTCAGGTTGTGTTTCATTGTCAGAATGAACATTACTACCAAGACTCAATGGCCAGGATTGGCTAAATAGGTCTAACAGCCAACTGCACCTGTAAAAAGAAAAATATGTTTTAGAATCTGCGTTTTAGTTATGGAAATATTTCCATTCTAGTCATTTAAAAGAGGAAGAAGCACTTACTCTTCTTGCTCTCCATGTATCAGATACCACATGAACTGTCGAAACTCTTGTTGACCCATAAGCCCGACTTCATTTTTTGACAGCTGAGAAGTGTGTGACCAACGAATTTTCTGGGGAATACAACCTTCTGGATTCTGTTGAGACCAAACAAAAAAATTAGATAAATATAAAATACTTCTGGTCTATCTGAAGTATTTTGAAACAAGTCATTGTTTCAAAAGCATACCTGATAATGCACCTCAAAATTCATATTGGCTAATATAGGTAAGGTTACATTCCATGGCAAAACAGATAACAACTGTGAGTAACCTGAAGCCACATCAGCATAGGTAGAATTTATATGAAGAAGACACAATTCGGTAATAGATGTGAGGAAGTTCACCTGAGAAAAAAAAATTGGCAATTTACAAGAATCAAAAATCAAAGCAAATATTTAAGAGGAAAATGAGGACTTCAATGTTTACTCACCTTCCAAGAGACATTTTGAAATTGGAAAGCTAGTTGGAGCGTCCTGCAAACTGCTAAAGATATGGGCGGCCTTTTCAAGGCTGATTGGCCTTTAGACACAACAGCTGACAGGACCAATTGCAGATCCACAGACTCGGCCATGGTTGGGAGGTATGTGGCACCCTGAGTCATAAGCTCCCTGACCCATGTGAGGAGCAAAAGGTCAACTTCCATCGAAAAATTCTGAAAGAATAACAATTTGATACAAATGTTGTCACACTTCATGAAGTAAGAAATGGCGTTTCATTATAAAGATAGGCTACAAACATCATGTAAGGCCTCTTTTAGGAGCTGAAGTATATTTGACAGATTAGCAGATGTTGGCGATGATACAGGAACATCAGTACTGAGAGATGGTAAGCCAGACAAGACGATAGGTCTTCTAGATCCAGAACCTGCTTGAACCAAGCTACTGCTGGACACAAAATTATTGGACCTAAAATTAAATAAAAACAAGATAAATTACAGTTTTTTTTGTTGTTTTTTTTTTTTTTTTCAATATGATACAGAAAGAAAATAATTGTAAAAATGCATTACTTGGAGCAATGAGAAAATAAGAGATACAGTATTGTGTACTGCAATCCAGTATGCTTCCCGACCTCTCGAGGTTTCATTCTCAATGCCAGCAACTCAAACATACTTGGTTGTAAAGCCCACATTCCAATGATAGAGTTGCTTGCATTGGCTGCATTATTTTATAGAAACAGAAATATAAAGTTTAGAGAAACATAAGATGAAAATTGGATAAAAGTTTAGATTTAACCACAAAAATGTCTCACCAAGGTCTGATAGAGCCCCCAAAAGAAATAAAACAACTATTTCAGCTTCACTGGAAGAATATTTTACATCTTCAAAAGGATTTGCTTGGGAAAGTAGCTTTGTGTCAGGAACCAAGTGACAATATGCTACTTCCAGATCCCCAAGCACGTATCTAGCAGAAAAATTTCACAAGAAAGCATTATTCATTAAAACTTAACTATGGTAAGATAAATATACATAATACAGAACTTATTAATGAAACCAGAACTTACTTGTAAGCTTCCTGAAGAAGTGGAATGTTCTTAAGGTTTAATAAAGCATGATACAAACCTAAAGCAGCTTTAAGAATTGACTTGCTTGGCGAAAAGCGTAGTTTTACTACACTTGAGTCTGGACTGAGTAACCTCTGAACCAATGTCAAAGGCAAGTTGGCACTTACTTCCCGAACAGCCTATAAAAGAACAATAACTTGTTAACAAGTTGTCCTTTAAAAAAGTATAAAATACTGATGATGTTTTACAAGTACCCAGAAACTAACCTTTGCAATAACATGCAAGACAGAACAAACTGTTACATTGCACATGTTATCAACTTCACTTAATAAGTAATCAAACATTTCATACAAAAGATCATGTCCTAGTGTGGTCTTTGTCTGAAGATGTGACAGTAGCAGCCAAACACATTCATTTGCTGTAATGGAGAGCAAAATCATGCACTTAGATTTTATAAGGTTTAATAAAACTAACATTTTAAATACTGATGCTTACCAGACATGATAAGGTCTTCATTAAATCTAACATCAAGAACTGACTTAACTGTAACAAGGACTTTTGACAGACAGTCTCCTAGGAAGGTCCAAGTAACCTGTGTTGAATTAGCAGGACTCATGTGATCACCTAAAGCTTTGATAACAGTATTGAAAGATCTGGAAGCAGAGAAATGTAGATCAATACAACAGTAGTGAAAAATTATATTGATAATTTTCTTTGAACAGCAAAGTACTCACTTTATGAAGGCCTCTACTTTGAATAAGAAATCTTCAGGGGAAGATGTTTTTGAGTCACTAACCAGTTCACCTTTCTGAGGGGAAAGTGATTTTACAAAATCCTGAAAAGCCATTAAGTGAAGTTATTGGTAAAAGAATTTTGTAGTGAGAACAGTTTGTCTCAGAATATTTGCATACAAACTGGTAAATAGATTTCTTACTTCTGCATATATTTCCATATCTTCTAGGAACTGCCCCAAAAACGTGATTGAAAAATTTAGCTCTTGAATCCAATAGGGTGCCAGTCTCTGAAGACTTTTAGCAGCATAATCAGTCATTTTGGCACTTTGACTGCTATCAATAAGCCAACCAACTAAAATATCAACAAGATCCTAGAAAGAAAAGAAGAAAAAGGGTGTAACGCTTCATACTCATGCTTTTTCTCATCAATAAAATTTACAGCAAAGTATTTCTTACACGGAAGTAATCAGTCAAGGTGTCAGGATAAAGAGCAGAAAGTTGCATAATAACTTCTATACTAGCTACAAATAAATCTGGAAGGTCTGTGTTTTCTAAAATATGTTGCATTTTCATCATTAAAGTCTGGAAGCAAAAAAATTAATAATTTAGAACAATGCCACTCTTTAGTGACCACAAACCACCACAATCATGTACACAATGCTGGTGTGCAAAAATGGAATTTTTGTTCATTTTTTATTCTCTTTTTCTGTTTTGTGTTTGCTACTTACAACTGAATATGACTTGAGTATTGGGGCTTCTGCCTCTAATGTCAGCGTCTGAAACCAATAAAAAGAATCCATGAAGCAAATAACAGGTGAAAAAATAAGTGCACTCAAGACATGAACATTTGTGATAAATACCTGACTAAGTGCTTCTAGTAATAAACACTTCACATCAGTGTTCCTCTCAGAAGCATACTTTGGGAAAATCCAATCAAGGAATCTGAAACAAAATTGTGTTGGGCATTTGCAATTTCTGACATTACAGCAGAAAACAGAAACTTGTCCAAATGATTACCTTTTGAATTCAGAATCAAGAACATATCCTAACTGACCCATAGCTTTAGCAATTTGTGATTTGGCACTAATTCCAGGTCCAGTGTGAAGCAGGTCCAACAATGCATCTAAAATGTTCTCAAGACATCTTCTAATGTAATGCATATTTTCAGGAAATGTAAGGGCATCCTAGAAAGCAAGAAAACCACATCAATGAAAGAGAAAGGACCTACTGCTAATCAAGAAGAGAGAGGATAGGTGTGCTCCATAAAAAGCCTCGAGTAACAGTTTTGCAACACCAAGCAGAAGCCAGTTACACTGCTATGTGCACCACGGCACCTAGCATACCTTGGCTTGCAGCAGTTCTGGTAGAGCACCATCGGCATAAAGTTCACAATCCCGAAACAAGTCCAAAACTACCCCCATCTGCTGTGCAATGACACAGACTAATTAACTTGATCAGTCTGATAGATCACTTATTCGCAATACAGGTTTTTAAAAGCACCATGAGTTGGAGAGTTGGATTTTGATGTAGTAGAGAATCAATTAAAATGACACATAGATTTAGTTTTTGGACCATGGGTCAAAAGTAGTGTTGACAAGCACAGATGGAAAGAGTATTTTTGTCAGAAATAAGTGACACTGCTCAACCAAGAGCTGCAGCTTCAGGGTGGCCACACAGATCCCAAACTAAAATTCCTGATTCTTGCTTCTTTTTCAGAAGATGTATGCCTTTTCCAGGTACATTTTAAACCTTTTAAAGACCATTTTTGAAAAATTATAATTTTTTACCTAAACTGGCATTGAATGAAATTTTTTTTAACTAATTGGTTAAAATATTCACACGTACAAAATGGTTCTGGACACTTATAAAATATTTCAAGAAGTAGTTTGGAACAAATTTCCTGCTATAATTTTCATAATTATTTCCTGGTTTTCCTTTTTTTCTCAGTGGCCACCCTGCAGTTTCTACATAAAGTTTAGACCCTAAAAAATACCTGGAGCTGGAGGGATATTGCAATAAATTTATCAGCATCTTCTTCTCTGAACAAGCGACGCAAAACTTTTGATATTCGACTGTCCTCAGGTACCAAAGATCCAAAGTCTGAAACAGCAAAACAGAAGTCATACATTAAATCAGGGTGTGTCAGGCAAAGGGTCTCATTTACACTCGTTCCAAAACACCAAAATTGTCTAAAAAATACAAACACGATACGACCCACTACAAGCGGTGGAGTCCCACAGGCAGTTTCCCACCAGAAGGTACATCCATTTGAGAGGTTAGGTTTACCTGTTTTGCTCTTGGAGTCACTGTGTTTATACGGTCCTGAGGTGGAGTCGGAGTGACTTTTGACTACTCGGCTGCCGTAGGAGTCGTCCCGGTCTGTTTTCCTGGGGTAAACGCCTCGGCCCCTGTACGAGCCGGGGCCGCGTTTGTCCACAGAACCACTCCCGCCCCGAGCCATCCTGAAGTCATCCCTGGCCCTGGTCCGGCCTGGAGCGAGAGCGGGGTGCTCGGGGGGCCTTCTGCTCCCGGCTGTCCTTGCCCCTGGAGGCAGCGACAGACCCAGAGAGGTGGCCAGGCCCCCTCTTGCTGCTATCCTTGTCACTGTCACTTTTTTCAACCGATGTGTTTTTCCTGTCCAGCTCCGCGACAGGCTGATCTTTGAGGCTTTTACAAGCCTTCACCTTGTTGATGTTGCTGGTGATCATCACCTCTGCGTCGCCACCATCACTACGATCTCCGAGACGTGACACGGGCGCCAGCTGTTACTTGGACGTGCGCATTTCGTCAAGCCATCGTTTCACTAAAGTGCTCCGTATTTCCTATAATCGCTCCACACACACGCAAAGCAACAGCTCACAACAAAAGTCACGCTGCCATTTTGCATACGGACGACGACTTGGACGTGCAAATGCAGGCTGACCAACTCCTGTGACAGACCGCGGCACCGAGTGGATACGCGAATTGCTTGTGAGTTTTCTCGAACCGGCCGCATGAACGGTTGGCAATCTTGTCTCTCACCACAGGCATGAGAAATTCAACCTTCAAATAAAAATAAACGATTTGGGAAAATAAGATTTGAAAGGAGGAAGATAAAAGGACGGACAAGGTGGGGATGAGGAACGTCATTTACCTTTTTTCGCAATGTTGTTTCGTCAACAAGAAGCGCGTGGTTGGGAAGGACACATGACGGAACACTCGTAAAAAGCGCGCGTAAACGCATCGAGTTCCGGTTCTAAACAGTCATCTGTCTCTGAATGCGCTGCCGCTTGCGCGCAATTGTGCAACATAAGCTTCAGGTATTCCCTTGATGATTTATCTGCATTTCCTCTTGGCGGATGTGATGGGAAAAGCGAAGACACCACTTGAGCTTCACAGTTTTAATGCACTTATTGATAAAAATTGACATCACTACTAAATCAAAACATATTAAGCCGCTGCAGGGAAGACCGGTGGGGTACTCAAGAGACTCTTCTTGTTGATTGGCCATGCATGGTCATGGCCTTATCGCGGTGAAGTTTCTGTCGTTGCTTCCAACAGCTGAACAGAATGAGCGTGGAAATCGTAAGGGCCAGAAGGAAAACTCCCATGATGAAGATGATGGGCATCCGATGAAGGCCAACTGCATTATCCGTGACTGAAAAAAATAAATAATTAAATGTAAGTTAGCACTTTGTTGTTTTGACCAGTGGTTCTGTTGAACCCCTTTCTTTGGTCTCATAGGTTGGTATTTCCTTTTTCGCACCTTTCAGCGGATGTGCGGGAGCCAAGCGCACGGAGAAAGCAAAGCTCCCCTCGTAGGAGGTGGTGGTCGTGGTGAAGGTGGTTGTGGTTTGGTTCAGGACCTCGCGCTGGCTGCTTCTCCTGGCTCGGCTGCCTCGGCCCACGGAGTCGCAGCTCTCCTGCGCGTTTTTAAAAACCAAGTTTTTAAAGAAATCAGAAAAGGAAATGAAACGCGATGAATCGATCTTTTTCACGACTATTGTAACGGAGTCCACGGAGGGTGGCATAGCATTGGAGTCCGCTAAGACATTCCAAATTCCTGCACAGAGGATTCCGCTCCGTCTCATGGACTCTCCGGCTGTCGCCGAGGAGTGTGAGAGAGACAGCAGATCGTCTCGACTGGAACCTACCGGGCTGGTCTTGCAGTCGCCGCGGTCCAGGCAGGCCACCACCCTGGCGGAGAGAACGAGCTGGTCGCCGTCCTGCATGCCCCTTGAACATGAAGACCCTCATGTTGAGCAGCGAGACGAGGGGGTCCCCGGCCAGCCAGGCCTGCGCCCGGGGGGCAGACGGCGCGCATGTCGGCGTTGCCGCACCCGTCGGACGACACCAGGTGCACGGCGTCGGACCCGCGTCGAACCACCACGTCAGCCAGGCGAGACGACTGCCAGCCTGCGCACACCACACCGAGACGGTACGGTACGGTCAGGCGGACGCGGACCACTCTGCCGCGCCAACGCGCCGCCGCCCGCGGAAGGCCAGATAGGCCACCCGAGCGCGGCGGAGTGCTGCGGGGGCGGCCTACCCGCTCGACCACAGGCGCTAAGGGTGCAGCTCGACGCCGCTGTGCGCTGTGCAGCCATTGCCGTAGTCGTCAACACTGACCGTCACCGCGCCGCACCACGGCTCGCAGCTGCACGTCGTCGCCCAGGTGTACGGCGGCCCCGGGCTGCATGGCCCGCGAGAAGTCGCCCGCCTCGCCGCGCCGCAGCAGCTGAAGGTGCGCGTGCAGGGGCGCGCGCTCGCCGCCGACGTGCACCACGCCCGCGGAGCGACCCGACCTGGAACACGTGGAACATTTAAAACACGTGGAACAACCGGGAGATTGTTAGCGCGTCTCCTTCCGAGGAGGCGGTGCCGGCGGTGCAGTCTTGGCAGTGAGTCTTACGCTGGCTGCACCGCGGCGATGCGCGCCTGCTGCAGCAGCGAGGCGGTGGCGGGCTGCAGGGAGCACTGCAGCAGCAGCACGGGGTCCGCGGCGGTGCGCAGGCCCGGCACGGCGGGCAGCAGCAGGCGGGCGCACAGCCTGGCCTGCAGCAGAGAAAGCACGGCGTCAGCGCGTCAGCTCCTCAACAACAAGACCGACCCACTGCGCGACGTCCATTCGCTCACCTCCCCGTCGGCGGAGCAGCCCTTGACGCCGCACCGCTTCAGGTCCGGATTGCTCAGGTCCACCAGGAAGCGGTGGTGCGGGTCGGCGGGGTCGGCGATGATCCTGCAGCCCGTGGCCGTGGCGCCGCCGCCGACCACCGCCTCCAGGACGGGCGGCCACGCCACGAACGACGACGACGTGACAGTGGCCGTGAAGCGGGCGCGGGTCGCGGTGCGGAAGCAGCTCATGTCTGTCGAGAAGAAGGGCGGTTGGACGTCGTCACGCGGCTGCTGGGGAGCAGTACATTGTGGGACGGACTGTACCTGTGACTCGGATGCCGCGTTCGTCCGCCGCACCGACATGCAGAGCGTCTCCCAGGTGCCGAGGCTGGGCCTCTGGGAGGAGTTGTTTCGGAGGGCCGTACGAATTTGAAGGAAGTTCATCGCGAAGGGGTTGCTTTGGAGGGCCATATGAATTTGAAGGAAGTTCATCGCGAAGGGGTTGCTTTGGAGGGCCGTACGAATTTGAAGGAAGTTCATCGCGAAGGGGCTGCTTTGGAGGGCCGTACGAATTTGAAGGCACCTCGTCACGGAGGGGTTGTTTTGGAGGACCGTACGAATTTGAAGGCACCTCGTCGCGGAGGGGTTGTTTTGGAGGACCGTACGAATTTGAAGGCACTTCGTCGCGGAGGGGTTGTTTTGGAGGACCGTACGAATTTGAAGGCACTTCGTCACGGAGGGGTTGTTTCGGTGGACTGTACGAATTTGAAGGCACTTCGTCACGGAGGGGTTGTTTCGGTGGACCGTACGAATTTGAAGGCACTTCGTCACGGAGGGGTTGCTTTGGAGGACCGTACGAATTTGAAGGAAGTTCATCGCGAAGGGGCTGCTTTGGAGGGCCGTACGAATTTGAAGGCACCTCGTCACGAAGGGGTTGTTTTGGAGGACCGTACGAATTTGAAGGCACCTCGTCGCGGAGGGGTTTGTTTCGGAGGCAGGTAGCTGTCGGCCACGTCGTCGCGTAAGGGTTGCTTTCCGTCCACGGGTGCGCCTGAGGGCGGGTTGTAACTGAAGGGGAGCTCATCCTGCATGGCGGGCACCTTCGCCTGCTCCTGGTCGGGCCTTGATGGCCGTCCGTACAGCCAGGCGGGGCGCGTCGCCTCCTCCAAGGGTAGCTGCTCCTTCGGCGGCAGGTAGTCGCTGTCCACGGGTGTCCAGGAGCCCGCCACTGGATCCGCCGGGATGGGCCGCGGGTAGCTGTACCCATACCCAGCCTGAGGTTCATCCTGCTGAGGCCGAGGGTAGGCGTACCCCTTACCCTCACCGGGCTTCGGGTAGCGGTACCCCGTGGAGGCTTCGTCCTCTTGAGGTCGAGGATAGTCATAGCCCTGTGAAGGCTGAGGATAGCTCTGCCCAAGCTCGTGGTGGGTGTAGAGGCCTGAGGGTTTGAGTTCGTCCTGCTGGGGCTTCTGGTAGTCGTAGCCAGGTGAAGGCTTGGCGACGTCCTGCTGGGGCTTTTGGTAGTCGTAGCCAGGTGAAGGCTTGGCGACGTCCTGCTGAGGCTTTTGGTAATCGTACCCTGCTGAAGGTTGGGCGGCGTCCTGTTGGGGCTTCCTGTAGTCGTAGCCTAGCCCCGGGCTGGCGTCTTGGTGAGGCGGCCGCAGCTCGGCACTCGGCTCCTCGGCCACGTCCGTGTCGGCGCGGTCCAGCACGCCGGCCTCGTCGTCCTCCCACAGCAGCATGGTGCGCGGCGTCGTCTCGTTCCCTGCCGCCGCCCCGCTGGCGTACACCACCATGAGCTTGGGCTTGGCGGCGGCACCGTTGGACCTGCCGGTGAACGCGGCGCCGACCCTGGACTTCCCTTCCACCTTGACCGAGGCCTTGTTGGAGGGCGAGGCCGAGCTGGCGGTGGCGTTCGCGGTCTGTCGCTGCGCTGCGGGCTCCGTGGCTTGGGGCGCTGGGGGCGTGGTGCTGCTCGTTGGGGCGGCCGCGGCGGCCGCGTCCACATCGCGGCTCCGAAGGCCGGCCACGGCGGCGAGTGCACACAGCAGAAGGGACAGCATCGAGGGGAGGCATGGCCGCGGGGCTGGCAGGGGTGACTCCTTGACGGGGGCCTCGCAGGCACTCGGCTCGGCTCGGGGCACACGTCCCTCCGTGGCGTTGCGCGGCGTCAGACTGCAGCCGACTACCGCGCGGGTTCGGGTCGACCTGGTCGTCTCCAGGACCGGGCCACTGGGGATGTACCGCCCCGCCCCGCCAGGGCCCGGCCGGCAGTCACGGCCGTGCTAGAGTGTGTCGCTTCGCGTCGTGGCGCCACGCTGTGGGCCAGAAGACCGGTGCTCTCGACGCCTTTCGACCTCCAGAGCCGTTCACATTTTGCTGGAACCATGCGCATGGCCTAGTCAACGAGTTCCGCGTTTGCAGACCAATCCATCGAAGGGGCCATGCATGCGTTTCATTCGAGCACAATTCTGACTGCAGGGGTTGGAATCATGCCCAAAGGCTTCTGGCGGGCGACGCCGGTCTTCTGTCCCACTGCGTGGACCGAGGACCAGGGTGGACCAGGGCGGACTCGGCCAGTTCCGATCAAGTCACGTTGTTCGCGGTTCGGCCAGTCCGGGTGCCGGGTGGCGCGAAGAGTAGCGGGATTGCGCCTGTCGTCCTTATCCCGCGTCGGTGTGGATCGGCTTACCCGGCTTTAGTTACCGCGTCAGCCGCGTCAGGCCCGGGGCCTCAACGCGGGCCTCAACGAGGGCCTCAACGCGGCAGTCAGCGTCTGGCCCCGCCGCCCGTCCGCGGCGTAGCGTAGCGGTTCTAGGACGGACTGGGCCGGAGCGCACGTCAGGGCTGCTCGTTTGCAGAGTAGTCCATTGGTGCGGACATACGCCCAATTCGAGCACTACTTAAAGACTCTCCACGAGTTCTCTCGCCCGCAATGCCCCTGACTTGTTCCGGGCTGGGATGACGAACTAGGCGGCGCCGTCGCGGCCGTCGCTCCGGCCCAGGTTCGAGGAAAGCACAAACCGCTACGCATAACGGGGTGACGGTGACGTTAAGAAGGGTTAGGCAGCGACGCGGCGACACGGCGGCGCAGGGGCTTATCGCGGGGCGGCACGAGAAGCTCGCACGAGAAGCTCGCACGATCGGCCACGTCCTTGTCGCCTCACCTCGCCTCGCCTCGCCCTGGCCGCCGAGCCCGGCGTACCGTGAGACAGACGACCGGTGTTGGCGGCTGCACTCTGGACACGTTTCCGATCCGACCTCCGCGAAGTTGTTGAGTCGTGCTAGAACCGAGCAGGGATTTATCCGCGTCTACGCACCGGTCTTTTGGCCCACTGCGCGTCTGCGTCTCTGTGCGAGGACGGAGCACAATCCCTCCCCCTCTACCGCGCGGTCCCACGCGATGCATTCCTGCAACAAAGGCCTATCTGTGAGGCCGTTGCTGAGGTAGGTCTTTCTTGCCGGCATGCATCGCAGGTCCATTAGACCGACGCGCCGACGGCAAAAGAGCCTGGATTGGTCCGGCTGCGAGGGCAGCTTTTTGGCAGCGGGCACGGCACGGCCCAGAACGGCCCGCCGGAGTCACGCTGGGACGGCCGATACTGTGTTGGAGAGGACCTGTCACGAGGACACCCCCCGCCACTGTACTTCCCCGTTCCAGCCCATCAGCCGTCAGACTGGAGTCACTGGAATCTAGAGTGTCCTGCTGCCTGAGCAGGGCAGGACTGCAACGCAGAACGGACAAGTGCGGGATGCAGCAAGAAATTCAATTGAGGATACTATAATTACGTTTTAATTCGAAGGAATGGTCTATGTAGACATGGTAAAGAAACATTATCCTCATATTAAACAAAATGTCTATCAACAAAAAATAAAAAAAAAATCAAGTAAACAAAAAATTACACAGGTGCAGAACTCAAGTGCAATATTGTCACATTGAACACTTTTTGGTGACCTAGAAATGGCTTATATACTTAACAAAATTGTTTAAATCTTAAAACAGTAAGTTCGTTGAACATAGTCAAATAAGAGGGGTGTACTAATCACATTCACCCTTCATCCTCTTAATACTAGTATGAGGGTACTAATCACATTCACCCTTCATCCTCTTAATACTAGTATGAGGTTGAATTTCGGGTCCAACACGTCTCGGTGCAATGGCTGATTTGGTACTATTGACTGCTGCTGCTGCTCCATCTGTCAAGTATTTTTTAAAAATTAGATGAGATAAAACCAAAGAACAAAAAAATTAAAAAATAAATAAAAAAAAATTGAATGTGCCTCATACCTTGCAGCCACCTCACTTGAATTGCCGGACCCAGACCTTTCTCGTTTCTTGCTGCAATTCGGAAAAGAATTGCTGGTTTGGCACCCCCATCTATGTGGGCTTCACTTAATGTCTCAAAGCCTACAGAGCATTGGTTTTCTGCTCCTTGGTAAATTCTTACAAATGCTAATTGAGTAGCTCCACTAGAAACCACCTACAAAGACAAAACAGAAGGTTGCAGGATTTAAAAAAAATACAATTTAGTTTGCTGTTTGAATACAGTGCAAAAGCTCTGAACAGAAATAATCACCTGTGAATCAGTAGTAGCTTTCCGAACAGCCATATAAACAGTATAATCAGCAATGTTGCCCGATGCTGCTGAGGGTGGATCCCATGATAGATGGGCTCCTTCTGTTGTCTTGGAAATCTTGATGGAAGATGGAGCACTTGGTACACCGGGCATAGACGTTCTAAAGGCTGCAATCTGTTAAGCAAGAAAAATATAAATTAGAGCAATTGTTGAAGACAAAAAAAGATCGGGATAAATAATTACACACCTCACTCCAAGGTCCTCGACCACAAGAATTAATAGCAGCAACCCGGAACTTGTAAGCTTTACCAGCTTCTAGTTCCAACTTCGCTAATGCTCTATGATCTGGTAATGTGCTGGTAGTTATGCCCTCCCAGTTTTTATCCCAGGGCTGACCTTCATTTGGGACAAAGTAAGAGCGCACCATACAGTGTGTTCCCTTACAAATTCCCACATCCTTCCACTGTGGTTCATCAACTTCATTTTTAACTTCTGAGGACTCCACCTAGAACATATCAGTAGCACATTAAACCAGAAACTGAAATTTATGGTAAGAATAGTCAAACCATCAACACATCACTTTAAATTACCTCATTTTTCAAACCATTAGATGGAGATTGGTGATCAAGAGCAGCAGAGGCAAGGGTAGCCAGAGCATCGGATTCTGCCTCAGGTCGAATGAGAGAAGAAGTGTCAGGTTCTCTCTCTTCCTGTTCCTGTTTAATTTCTTCTTGCTTCAGGAGAGCTTCAGCGAGTTGAAGTCGAATGTTTTCCTGTAACTGAGCAGCACTTAATTCCCCATTGGCCTCTTCCTCAGGCTTATCGTCACCTTCCATCAACTGCAGGCCCTGTAGGCTGTCTTGGCTAAGGAGATGAACGGTGCCATCAGGGTTAACCACCAATTTACCATTCAGACCACCTAAGGAACCACCCAAGGAATCTACTCCTGCTAAAACTGGTGAAACTACTTGCACCTTCTCCAGCATCACTTTCAGTAGCTCCCTCTGGAAGAGGCAGCTCCATAGTGTCTTCAGAATTCGCAGCACTGTTAGCTCCTGTACCCTCTGTAGGAAGTTCGGATGATTCTTGTGCATTTTCATTATTGTTAGGAGAAGGTTCGGCTCCCATTCCCTCAGTTGGATCAGTTCCTTGAGATGGCAGAGGATTAAGGGAGTCAATGACCCCCTCATCCTCATGATCTCCTTCCTGCTCAAGAAGAGTACCATCTTCAGTCTGTTCTAGCATTGATTCTTGAGGCTTATCTTCAACATAGTCCAACATGGCTTCATCAGCAGCAGGAATATCAGCAGATTCTTCAATTCCACTTGTCCCAACCAAATCTTCTCCATTATTTTCCTCCTCTGGCATATCAGCTTCTTCCATAAGTTGCAGTGGGGGCTCACCTTCAACTGTAAGAGCTTTGCTCTCAGACAGGAAGTCGTCCGTTGTTGATATTGCCTCATCATGTGTTTCCATTGTCTCGTCTGCCTGCTGAATGCTGGAGACCTCTGACTGTTGAAAAGCAACACTGTCAGCTTCAGTTCCTTCTTCAACAGCTTCTACCATATCAGCATCTTCCTCATGATCGTCCACTAAATGATCAGCTTCGTTTTCTTCTTGAATTGTATCGAGAGATTCTCTGTGGTTATCATCAGTACTATCTTCCGCAAGATTTTCATCATGCTCAGCTTCATTTGGCTCATCGTGCTCAGTCTCTAGCAAGTGCCCTGGAAGCTCTGCATCAGGGGCTGCAACTCCCGATTCACTAATGGCACTCTCAGAAGTGTAAACAGACCCAATTTCACCTGCAGTACCACTGTCGGGGGCAGCCAGATCACTTCCTTCCATTACTTCATTCAAAAGCATGGATTCAGAAGCTTCTTCAACATTCTCCATCACAGCAAATTCATTCAATACCTGCAAACAAAGCATTTTACATAAATTTTCTCCACTATCAGTAGGCTCAGTGCTCCAAAGGCTTCTAGTGATTATCCAAGTATTTATTGACTTGTAAGGATGCTAAACTGCTAGTCACATGCGCTGAAAGAGTTTTGAAACGGGTTACCAGTTGTATTAGTTGGATGTAGAATGGAAAAATATTAATCTAAATCCACGAGTGTCCGAGGTTAGCAGAGATAGGCTTGTAATAAGGTCCTTCGGAGGGCTAAACTAAAATATGAATTCTGACCGGTCTGATCACAATTCCGACTAACGAGCTTTTTTGATGGAAATCATTGTCTCAAAACTTGAGCTAATCTGTAATTACTCTAATAATTTTATATCTAGGCGCAGTGCACTGCGCTGATTCCTGGCATTGTAGGCGTCCGATTCCGATTCCACTTTAAAGACAAACGCAACTGGATCTTTCTACTAAAGTCACGACCATGGAAAAATCGAGCTCTTTAAGTTCTTACCAAGAACGGTGAAGATTGTGTTTGATGTGGGCTTTGATACACTGGATTTATGCTGCACACTAAATTCTTAAATTCAGCAATCAGTCAAGCTCGTTTCTGGTCAGAATTTCTCATAGCATTGTATGTTACTCAGTGTAGTCTCGCAACAGGGCGTCCCGATGAATAACAATCTGGGCGTGGTGCTTCTGCTGGAGATGTCTGCTTGTTTGTTGGGTTTGATGGCGGCGTCTGGTAGTCTAGCGTTAGTTGTCTCATCTATTTCATAGATATTAGTTGTCTCATCTATTTCATAGATATCAAAATAGCTTTCAGGACGGAAAAAGATTAATCCGGTCTTCATTGGGAGGTAAGCCTCACCCAAAGAAAGATTTTATGTTTTTCTGCTTGGTTCAGAATCTGCTCCAATTATTAATTCAATATCATCTGTTTACATTTTACCCACAGAGCCCCATTGAAAGTAATTGAAATGCCTCGTACCAGACTCAAGACTAAACAGACCAATAACTATCAAAGGGACTCCATCAGACAGTTTTTCAATTACATGATCAGAAGGATGATGAAACACATGATCCCCACATGAACCGTGTTTTCGAAGGGTACCGGTAGTTGTGAAGCAAGAGATCACCATTAAAGAAGAAATTCAGGATGAAGATGCAGAAGACAATACTGATGAATTTTCTGGCTATGAACATCTACTTGACAAAAATAACTCTAAGTTCCGTTAACCCTCAACATCTAAAGGTTGAACTTGATGAAAGTACTGAAACTGATGATGATGCCGATGGGGATGACTATGAAGAATCTGATGATGGCAAAGAAGACGTGGATGACCCTGAATACAAAGAAGAAGATGATGAAGATGTGGACGACCCTGAATATGAAGAAGATGACAAAGATATGGATGATTCTGAAGATGATGACGATGACCTGAATACAAGACTTCTCAAAGGAGGAAAACAAAAATGATTCTTCAGACTTTTCTTGCTTTTACTGTGAATTTTCCTGTGAATTGGAGAGTGACTTCAGTAAGCATTTGAAATCTCATGAAGCTTTGGCTATTCATAAGTGTGACTTGTGCAATGATGTTTTCACTAAATTGAAGGTTCTTAAACACCATCGTAAGGGGAAACATTTAAATAAGTACAACTTTAATTGTAAATGTTGCCAGAAACAATTTAACTCAAGAATGCAACTGCAATATCATGTCAAAATTGTGCACAAGGTTGAAAAGCCTTTTAAGTGTAGATGTTGTCCCAAGCGATTTGCTAGAAATGGTCAGCTATCTCAGCATATGAGATTTCACAAGGACCTTCGTCCATTTGAATGTAAAGTGTGCCATACTAAGTTCAGAACCAAGGCCAACCGAGAATCACATATGAAAGCCCATTTTGGTATAAAGGAGTTTAAATGTGATGAGTGTCAAAAAGAGTTTCTTCGGAAAGATCAGCTAAAGATGCATTTAATATCTGTTCATGAAAATAAGTTCAAGTACAGTTGCTCGATCTGTGACAAGCCGATCAAAGGTCATGTTGTGTCACATTTACGGACTCACATGAATGAAAAGAAATTTAAATGCAAAGAGTGTGGCAGAAGGTTTGTTCAAAGCTCTCAGCTTAAAGTGCACATGCGCACCCATACTGGAGACAAACCATTCCAATGTAAAGTCTGTCAAAGGAGTTTTGCCCATGGAATATCACTCAAAAATCATACACTTATACATACTGGTGAAAAACCAGTTAAATGTCAGCTTTGCCCTGCAGCCTTTACCCAGACACCCCATTTAAAGAAGCATATGAAGCATATTCATAAAACTAGCAAGCCCTATGTTTGTGTACCTTGTATGAAATTTTTTAAGATGAAGGCTGACTTAACTCATCATTTGTCTGAAAAAATCTGTAAAGCTGCTGGCAAAACTAAAAAGAAAAAAGATAGTAAATAAATAAGTAACTTCTTTGTTTTAATGTTTCAACTATTCCATGATGTGAAATTGATAAAGTGTCTTCAATATTTACATCTACTTACTTTACATCTAGTTACTGCTAGTCATTTCTGCTGTGCCAAAGATTTTACAGACTGTAAATGTTCTTTATTTCTTTTTATGTTCTAATGTTGTTATTTCTTTGAGATCATCTGAAGGTCGTTTTCATTTGAGTTTTACTGGTGAATTTTGAGCTCGTTGAAATGAGAGGGATGATCGTTCTCTGTGTTAGTCAATGTTGATCATGGTTGCTAAAATGATGACAAAATAGGTTTGACGAAATGGATTTCTTCGTTAGAAACGCATGTAAGCGTGTGTGTGTGTGGTGTGTGTGTGTAATGACAGGAAAACTATATCCTGCCTATTAAAAGATTTTGTGTTTCTTGCTCTCCAATTTTTATTATTTTTTATGCTCTGTGTCCTGTGCCCTCACAGTGTGTTTTCAAATCAACGACTCTGTAAGTCTAAACGTTGTCCAGAGCTTCGACAGGCGCGGCGCGGTGCGGCGGGGGCTGCCCCGCCCGCCTCGTCTCCTGGAGAGCGCCTGCGGTCCGCGCCCAGGCAACCCGCCGCGCACGGGAGTCGAGCGCGCTGCCTACCCCCACGGCTGGCCCTGGCACTCAGCCTGCCTCTCAGCGCCTAGCCCCTCTCCCATGGCTCCGCGCTCCGCACTGAAGAAGGAGGGAGCCCCGCTGGCTGACAGATTTCGACCGGCCTCAGATGAAATTCATGGCGTTGAACCGAGGACGTCCTTTCTTTGGTGGTTTTGGAAGAGCGCGGTGAGTTGACTTTTAGTTTATACCACGCACGGGTTGTGGCTAGAGGCTCTGCCCAGTCGCTCTCCTACTGGCCGTCGGAACCAGAGCTCTAGTGGCCTCTGCCTCTCTCAACAAGAAAAAAAAAACAAATTAAAAACAACAACAACAACAGAACAATGGAAAACAACGCGGAAAAATGACCGTGGAGAAACATTATCCTCGTATTCCGTGTATTTTCGGAAACGCGCTGCTCGTCCACCTGCAGGCAGGTGGCAGGTGCGCAGGTGGGTGCGTGAGGCGTGTCGGGCACACAACAATGCCCCGCCAAAAATCTGTTGTATCCGGACGGGAGCATGGAGGGGGGAGGGGGGGGGGGGGGGGTAACTTCCGGCTGGGTCTCGCCCGCAGTAGGGCAATGAGCAGCAATGAGCTGGCCACCGCGCGCGACGTGGCCGGGCAACAAGGACCTATCCGCATAGCAATTGCCGTACGGATAGGTCTTTGTTGCCCGGCCACGTCGCGCGGCCGGCCCGCCGTGCGCCGTGCGTGTGCTGGCGGATGCGAGGGATTCCTTTTGTGCACCGGTCATCTAATTTCCCTTAATTAGTGAGTGAGTGGCGTCGCGTGGCTTCGCGTGACTTATCTCTCCTCGAGCGTTGCTTTCGGTATCACCTGCGCATCTTCTGGGCGTGCGCGCGTGCGTGCGTGCGTGCGTGCGTGCGTGCGTGCGTGCGTGCGTGCCCGCCTACCGATCTCAACCAACGAGTAGTCGTAACCCCAGAGAGTGCGACGCAGACGCCTTGAAAGAATTGGCAAACATCTTCCTCTGTCCTCAAACTAAAATTGCTGCTCTGGCAAGGGCCGCCCGCCGGGCCGCGGGATGGGGGGAAGGGCAGGGGGGTAGGCTCTTGTGCAGTTGTCACTGTTGTAGTTGAGTGCTTGTGTGGTGTGTGGTGTGTGGTGTGTGGGAGTGGGGCGGCGCCCTGCCCATCCGGCGCGTGTGTGTGTGTGTGTGTGTGTGTGAGTGGAGAGTAAAAATAAAATGACCCCAGCCCGCGACGAGACAACGCTGCGACAGAAACAGAACAACGGCGGGTGCGCGGTGTCTGCGGAAAAAGGGGCGGGGAGGGGGGGGAAAGGGGGATGGTCCTTCCCCTCTGCCGTGCTGCGGTGCAGCCGTGCCTCATGCCAGCGGAGTCACCGGCACTCGGCCGTGACGTCACTAGGCACGAGGGCGCGCAGCCCCGCTTCATTAGGAGGATATACAATGCCGAGCGAGGCGAGGCGAGGCCGAGGCGAGGCGAGGCTTGGCTGCAGCAGCGTCTCTTCTTTGGTGCAGCAGTTTTCAGCGGCTCTCCGCGCCGTGGCGCCGTGCGCCGTGCGCCTCGCCGAGGGAAGTTTGAGAAATAAATACCTTCGAGACGCTGGCGACGCCACCGCCTTGATGGAGACCGCACAAGTGCAGGAGCAAGGAATCCGTGAGGGGTGTGGGGATTTATCCAGGTGCAGTGTGCCGCTCCATTGGTCCAGTCATCCCAAAGTCACGGCCCGCAGCGAGGCACCGCACTGGAAAGAAACAAATGGTTTCATTTTGTTCTTTGAAGAAAGATTTATTTTGGAAAAAGAGGAGTGTGAGGTAGGTGTCGCAGTGCGCACCGCGCGAACCCTCTGCGGTGCGGTGTCTGGCGGCCGGCGCCCCCTGTGCCCAATGTGGGGTGCGGATCGCAAACGGAGCGTGAAACAAGGCGCCCTAGATACACAAATACCGCGTGGACCCGCCGCGCCGCCGCGCCCCTGTCACCCCCGCCCCCTCCATTGCGCGACCCGCTGCCCCTCCACCCACAGTGAGCCAGGGCGGCCGATAAACTCTAGACACGTTTCCACCTCGTCAGTGATCTCGGTGTAGAGATCGAATCGCGACTCCCACGGATTGTTCCGCGAAAGAGTGTACAAACTGGCATCGATCTTTCTTTCTTTTATTTTTCCTGCCCTCCGCGCGTCTGAAATGCCGCCTCAAAACGCTGTCTTGTCGGCCCGGCATGAAAAGTATATCAAGCACCGTGACATATTTGTAAGCGTCGTTACATTCCATCATCTCTCTACTAGACGCCGCAGCCGCCAGGCGCCCCCCCACCGCCCCGTCGCGGAACGAGACAAAAAAAGAACAAAAAAAAAAAAAAAAACATTATTACAGCAACAACATTGTTTGGCGGTCCCCGCGGGGCGATGTCGCCGTGTCACCCCTTTATGAATGACAGCGGCACGGCCCACGGCAGGGGTGCGATTATTAAGAGATATGATGGAACGCTCGGCATCCGTCAACGGGACTTGGGCGCGTGCCACCATCATCCTAGGGGTGCCACCTGCCACCGCGGGGGAGCCGGGGAGAACGCGCTCTCCAGATCGACGTGTCCGGCCAACAAAGACCTATCTGTGCAGAATTGCTGTACAGTGAGGTGGTTTTTGCCGGGACGCCGTCTAGACGGCGCTTGGACCGGAGCGCAACACGCCGTACGTGCGAGACACCCCGCTATCTTTACGGGGCTTAATGAGAGGGGAGGGGGTATATTTTTGCTTAGATTCGGATTGTTTTGTTTTCGGAGCCCAAAAACGGGGGGTTGGGGTGCGGGAAATTCGAGGGGATGCGCTCTTCAATAGGACGAGCCTGACGTTCAAGGGCTGCCGAGTCCTTCTTTTTACATTCCGTAAACGTAAAGGATATACCAGGCTGGATCACCCGCCACATTCCACCAGGCTGGACGTCCCGAATTCCATCGGCCTTGATGCCGAATTCCATCCGCCCAGCGTTTCATATTTTCCACCGAGCTTCGCCTGTACTGGAGGCGTTCTTTCCTGTCGAGGAGCCCTCCAACAGGGTGGCACAGGCACGACCAGCGCACCGCGCCGCCAACCCCGAGTTAAATTTACCCTCATTGTGCGCGGCTGGTGCGGGGGGCGCTGGTCTCGGCGCGGGGCAGGGCAGGGCAGGAGGGCAGGGCAGCGCAGGGCAGGCAGGGCAGGGGCAGGCAGGGCAGGGCACGGTGTAAGTCAGCACCCCCGACCCGACCCCCGCGGCTGCATAACCGCGATAGCACCGTGCCGTTGTTGCTGCGCGTCCCCTGCCTAGTGCACCACCAACCCTCCCCTCACCCCGCCGGCTACAAAGGCCTATCTGTGCAGTGTCTGTCACACAATAGGCCTTTGTTGCTAGGACATCGCCCGTCCGAGCCGCTGGTCAGGCCGATACTCACGAGTGCGACAGCTACACAGCTACTGCATCAGTAGTGTCAGGCGAGTGCGGTTCGGCAAGGGCAAGCGTGGCGGCGCGGCGCGGCGCGGCGCTCGCAGAAGCCTAGAGATGGACCCCGGGCTCGCCAGGGTCATCGTCGATAGCGCCACCCTGCCTCGCGACAAAGAGAACGCTCGCAGCCACCGGAGCGCGGCGAGGCGAGGCTTCAGCCGTGACGCTTTGAGAGGCTTTCAGCTGAAACTAGTCATGGCGAGGGTGGCGCTCGCGTCGTATTTTAAACGGTTCGAGTCCGACGGCGCCGAAGGGTAAGCGAAGGGCGGGGACAGGCGCCGGCATAGTTGTCGCACCTCCCACGACGAACCCTCGTAGCGCCCCGCCCCGCCCCGCGCGCCCCGCACCGCCACCGCGGCTGCCTTCCACGGAGGGGCGCGGCGCGGCGCGTCCCTTCAACAAAGGCCTATCTGTGCGGGACTCACTGCTGCGCCAGGCCTTTGTTGCCGGGAAACGACCGGTGCACCTGCCAGGACGTTAAGTAACGAGCAGAGCAGAGCGCCGCGCATTGTCTCGCCCCGCGGCGGGCCCGGGTCGTGGGACGGCCGCTGCGCATCGCATCGGGGGTCCGAAAACAGCCTCTCATTTGTGGTCCTGCGCAAGGGGCAGCAGCAGCAGACGCACGGTGGCCCAGAAGACCATTGTCAACGGGCCGAAGCGGACTCGGAGCATGTTTTCATCGCCAGTAGTGGCGCTCGAATCGAGCGTGCGGCCCCATCAGCGGTTTTCCTCGTTTTAGGGACAACCGATTGGTGGGCCAATCGATCGATTTGAGCGCTGTTTGACGACTGTGTGAGGTGTGAGGGTCGAAACATGAGCAGTTTCTGGCCGCCTGCACCGATCTCCTGGCTCCCCAGAGTCGTCTCATTGAGCACAATGCTCTGGCCTTGGGCTAGGCGAAGGGACTGGGACTGGGGCTGGTTACGCGAGCGGCCCGCAGCGAGAGACGAGGGAATTCCCTTGTCTCTGGCTGCAGCCAATCCGACGGGGGACGAGGGCCCGCTGTCCACGTGCGCGCCCGCCCCGCCCGCCCCGCCAGACTCGAAGCGCGTCGCAGCGGGAGGAAAACACATTTTGAGGCAAAACAATTTACTCAGTAGGTAGGTACAAAAATGTAGGTCTGAAAAATGCAAGCCGAACTTTCCCTCTAATGAGTGACAGAAATTCAAAATTCGACGGACGGAAAATTGCCGATGGCTCATCAGCACAATTATAACTGACACTCGCCGTGATAAAGATACATCCCTATAGGCGTGGGCCGTGGGCTGCGAGGGCACACTGCCATGTTGGACGGGCTCCGTCGGCGCTCTTGTCCCGCAGCCACCTGTGCCTCTCCGTCACCCCCAGGTCCCGGGCGCGGGCAGGGCCAACAACGCCGTGAATCGTGCCGCGGCGCCCCGGACGCGCCAACAAAGACGTACCCGAGTGTCAATCACAGCGCAGATACGCCCATGTTGCTGGGACGCGTCGGGCGGCGGCGAAACAATAGCAGATGATCCTCCCTCGCGTGAGCCGTGGCGTGGCGCCTCGCGGCTGTTATTCGGGGCGGTGGCGGCGGAGTGGGCGGCGGAGCTGTCCTCGTCGTCGCCGTGTCCCTGAGCGGGGCGGGGCGGGGCGCGGCCAGGAACATGCAGCCTCGATTGATGGCGCCGGTGGGGCGGTGGCGCGGCGCCTCGAGCCCCAATTTGCCTCCGTTCCTCCTGATCGCGGGAAACACTGCTGCTGGCGCTGGCGCGGGTTTCCGTGTTGACACGCGCGCCCCGCGCTTCAGCATTAGGCTTGCCGTCGGTCTGAATGGCAGCCCTTAGGGCAGCCGGTGGCGGCTGCATCGGGCGCGCTGCATACAATATCGTGTTCTCCCGCCTCCCGCGCTCGCTGGCGGCAGGGAAGCCCCTCACCAGCGCCCGCAAAATGCACATCCGCGTCGGTCAGAACCACTCCACTCCGCACACGTCCTGAGTGCACTCCCCGAAAATCCCTGTCAGCGTCGCAGCGGGACGGCGCCGTCATCCCGGCCAGGAGAGGCAACGGCACAACACACGGAAGGCACGGAAGGCGTGCACGCGCTTTTTGTAGCATTTTGTTCCATTTTCCGTCGCTGCGCTAGTTCCGCCGTTGCCCCGCTGCGCTGCAGAAGTCTGGCGTTGGCATATGGGACATGGGGCCCCGTACCGCTTGAGCCCCGTCAACCTGCGAGCCCCGAACGAGTCCCCGACCATCAGAGCCCCTCGGTAAAGTTTAGAGCAAAATCTTCTTTCTTAGAAGACTGAACAACAATCCGTGCAGCCAGCGATCGGCTCCAACGTGAGCCCTGCACGCGCGGCTGCTGCCTGCTGCTGCTTGCCGGCGACCGCGCGACCGCGCTGCCCTGGCGACGCTCCCCGCCGTACCGCGACGGCTGACGGGATCACGTCGTGAGCGCTCCTGGGAGGTCCGCGGTCCGGAGTCCCTCCGATCCGATGCGCCCGACTGAGAAAGGCCCTATCTGTACGGCAGTTGCTGCGCAGATAGCCCTTTGTCGCCGGGGAGCACCTCCGTCGCGGTGTCGTGGCCCTGCCGGCCGCGGCCCTCGCGAGCCCTATGCCCCCGTGGAGCTCCCGGGGCCCTTCGCCATGCTTCGGAGCCCCCCGCGGGGCGCCCCAACCCATCCCATAAACTAGCTGCCCCCGGCCCGCCAGGCTGATGACCTGCGTGTCCCGCCACTGGCGTCACTGCAGCGAGTGCGACGGAGACAGACTGCAATCAGTCCGCGGCCCGCGGGGCTCATCAACGGTGACACCGCGGACCAACCCCGGCTGGGCCCGCGGGGAAAACGCTATCGATTCAACCCCGAAGTCATTCGCTCTGCCTCTCTCGCACTCGCTGTCCGGGACAAGTCGGGAAGCCGAAGCTCTTCGGACGCAGTCTGCTGCCGAGCGGGCTCGAGATGTTGCCGGGTCAGGCCGGGTCAGGCCGGGTCAGGTGGGGGACGCTTTTCCTGAATCTACGGATAATTTGTGTGAATGATCGCCCCTGGGCCCCGCCCCACCCGGCTGCTCCGCCCCGCCCCGCCCCGCCCCGCCCCGCCCCGCAGCGACAGGTAGGTCCAGGTCCAGCAGCGGCACCTCGGCGACCCTAGGGCCGAGGGGGTAGGGCGGGCGGAGTGGCCCTACGGCCCCTGCTGCTCCCTGCGCGGTCCTTGACCTGGGTCTTCTGGGCCCGTAAAAATAATGCGGCGCAACAACATGGAGAATATGATGAAAGAATGCGTGATGAGGGATGATGAGGGTGGGTTCTGCCGCTGCCTGCCGCCGCCGCCAACCCGCAGGGACTAGACGGGCTGGGAGCGGTTGCGGTTGACTGGGTTGGCCTGGGGCCCCAGTGGGGGGTGTGACCCTACGCCACCCTGCGGCACCCTGCAGGCCTGTCCGAAGTACGTTGATCATGGCATGGGTGGCCGGGCCGTTGAATCGGGTGCTGGGGACGCCGGACCAGGTTTCATATTTATGGCACATTCATGATGATCCTCCAGCGTAGGACTCGTCCTACAGAAACGATCGTGTTTTTACCGTACACTGAAAACAACATGACGGTACAGTAGTCTTGGTCCAGGTTAGGTTAGATTTCAAGTACTAGTACAGCTGTACTACAAGCATTTTTTTTTCTTGGACAGAACCTCTAGCAGGCATAACGTTTTACTTTGCCCCTCTCAGCCGAGCTCTGGACCCGCCCTGGTTGCAGTGCAGATTCTGAAGGAGGTCGCCTTTGAGCAGAGCCAGGCCCGGCCCACCCGACCCCTTGGCTGCGATATTGCCTTCTGATGAGCACTAATTAGAGCGTAGCCATGGGCGTACCCCCGTCCCACCGGCGGCAAGGGGGCCAGGCCAGGGTGACCTGAGCCACCTCAACATAAGCTGCAAGTTCTGGCCACTGAGCAGGGCTCGGGGTGTGGTCGGGCGTTGCGAATGCAGCCCCGGAACAGCGCCGAACTCGAGGAACTCCAAACAAACTCACCGCTGTCCGCGCACACCGGGAGCCAAGGCGAAATTACTTCGAAAAAAGTGTACACCACATTCAAAATTCCAAAAAATTCAAACTAATTTTTTAGTCATTGAAAGAAATTTAAAAAAAATTACAGAAATTTCAGAAATCCAAAGAAATTCAAAAGCCCGCCGGCGCGACATGGCGCGCTCCGCGTGGTCTGTCGCACCGGGGCCGCTGCAGGCGAAAAACCGATCGAGGGCTTTCTAAACCTAGCATTATGTTCTTGCAGTGCCTCTCCAAGCTTCCCCCATGGATTCCAGGCAGATCGGAGAGGGTCGGCCATTTTCGGCCGAAAGGAACAGTGATGTATGCATTTCATGTTTTTTTTTAAACGATTTTGGCCAGAAAATAAAGAGCCTCCAAATGGCTTCAGATATCTCTAGGGCAATCTCGATGCACTCCGAACACATGTTCAAGGCTTGTTTTGGCCATTGAGCGGCTCTTTGTGCCGAAAAATGCAATTACCTTTGTGAAAACATGTTGTGATGCTTAAAAATTACAACTACAATAAAAACAAGAAAATATTGAACGAAAATGTATAAAGTAAATATGATACAATACCTGACGGGCCAAAGACACGTTAAAATAGAAACCAAAATTTGAACTGAAAAAAATTGGGGCCCTACTATATTGCAGACTCAATCCCACTTCCCCCCATGTCCCAGAGAAGAGAGTTGACAGGGGGAGGCCGCTCGCCAGCTTCGGTGGTCTTATATGGGAACCGGCGCATTGGTGAGCGTGCAGCCCGGAGTTCTAGGCCTCAGGTGGGCGGGGCGTAGGGCGAGAGCCAGAGGAGAGAGAGAGGATCTCAAGAGAGAGAGAAGACAAAGGTAGAGGAGGTTTTTCGTACGGCCGTCAATTCCGTACTGTTCAGGTCGCTAGTGCGGGAAAACTGAACATGCTCTGCCGTCCGAGGGCCAGATTTCATAGGACTAACAATTCGCAGAGGAAACTGCGAACCACCCCTAGACGTATCAGGGTGGAGGGTTCTACCAGGTTTACTTCTATCCAGTTTTGAACCCCAGCCGGAGTCCAACCGAGGACAATCCTCGGTTGCTTTTAGACACCCGACTCAGATGAGTTAACCCACTGAGCTATCAGGCAGAGCACAAGGGTCGTGAATTTGATCACGGGCTTGAACCGCTTCAAGAGCGCCGGAAGAAAATGCAAAGAATTGTGGGGAGTCGAACCCCGCACCTCGGACATGTCCGTTGGGTCACCTCAACGCTCTCAGCCACGGAGCTTGGCTTGTACGCCTGCCGCTCGACGCGTGCTGCGCGTCTTGCCGCGCGGGCGGCGTATTTTGACCGCTTCGTGCGCGGTGCCGTCCACGGCCGGCGCTGTAATTGGGTGGCTTGGCCGTCCGCATCAACCGCTGAGCTAGGTTTTCGTGGCTTCTGCTCGATGATCTTGCTCACGCGATTTTTGAGAATGTGACCCGTCTGCGGGAGCTGACCTGAATTGCGTGTCTTACGTACTTATTCGAACGGATTAATCTGCAGTCACAGCTTTACTCGGTCTCTAAGTTGCTGGTAGAAAAGGCAAGGAAGCAAGCCGGTACTGTTTCAAAAACATATTCGAAATTTCAGATTAAGTGACTTGAAGGTTTATTTTTTGTGTAAGGTCATCTGAATTTTCAGACCACTTTTTCAGACTTTTTCAAAACTAAATTTTCTTCGCTGACTCTGATCTTCCAGACTCAGCAGAGATCGGAAGTTCAGACTATGCAGCTCTCAAAATCCAGATCCGAGACTCCTGGTTTAGACGGAGTAAAGCTGTGACTACAGATTCATCCGTTCGAATAAGTACTTAAGACATGCTTTCAGGTCAGCTCCCGCAGACGGGTCAGATTCACTAAAATCGCATGAGCAAGTTCATCGAAGCAGACGCCACGAAAACCTAGCTCAGCGGTCGCTGCGGACGGCCAAGCCACCCAACCCACAGCGCCGGCCGTGGACGGCACCGCGCCACGAAGCGGTCAAAATACGCCGCCCGCGCGGCAAGACGCGAGCACGCGGTCGAGCGGCAGGCGTACAAGCCAAGCTCCGGTGGCTGAGAGCGTTGAGTGACCAACGGACATGTCCGAGGTGCGGGGTTCGGAACTCCCCACAATTCTTTGCATTTTCTTCCGGCGCTCTTGAAGCGGTTCAAGCCCGTGATCAAATCACGACCTTGTGCTCTGCCTGATAGCCTCAGTGGGTTAACTCATCTGAGCGGGTGTCTAAAAAGCAACCGAGGATTGTCCTCGGTTGGACTCGGCTGGGGTTCAAAACTGGATAGAAGTAAACCGGTAGAACCCTCACCCTGATACGTCTAGGGGTGGTTCGCAGTTTCCTCTGCGAATTGTTAGTCCTATGAATCTGGCCCTCGGACGGCAGAGCATGTTCAGTTTTCCCGCACTAGCGACCTGAACAGTACGGAATTGACGGCCCGTACGAAAAACCTCCTCTACCTTTGTCTTCTCTCTCTCTTGAGATCCTCTCTCTCTCTCTGGCTCTCGCCCTACGCCCGCCCACCTGAGGCTAGAACTCCGGGCTGCACGCCTCACCAATGCGCCGGTTCCATATAAGACCACCGAAGCTGCGAGCGGCCTCCCCCTGTCAACTCCTTCACTGGGGACATGGGGGGAAGTGGATTGAGTCTGCAATATAGTAGGGCCCCAATTTTTTCAGTTCAAATTTTGGTTTCTATTTTAACTTGTCTTTGGGCCCGTCAGGTATTGTATCATATTTTCTTTATACATTTTCGTTCAATATTTTCATGTTTTATTGTAGTTGTAATTTTTAAAGCATCACAACATGTTTTCACAAAAGGAATTGCATTTTTCGGCACAAAGAGCCGCTCAATGGCCAAAACAAGCCTTGAACATGTGTTCGGGAATGCCATCGAGATTCCCCTAGAGAAATCTGAAGCCAATCAAATTCAGAGAAATTCATTGGCATTCAAGCAGTTCATAACATATACGACAAAATTCACACAAAAATTCAAACAAATTCAAGAAAATTCAACTTAATTTATAAAAGTTCAAGAAAATTT
>JAQQBG010000843.1:0-7500 GCA_032199755.1 Ambrosia artemisiifolia
TATCCTGCAACCTAAATTGATAAGATAATCAATGGATAAATTGATTGGGGCGAATCGTTGCATAGAAATTGATTTTATTTATCTAAGTTCATACAATTTATTATTTATTAATGTTTTCGTTTGGTCAATCGGTGAATAAAATTAACTGAAAAGGGGAATCATTCTATAGAACATCCTTTTTTATTTAATAACATTTAATAACACGTCGTAATACCACAAGACTTCTTCGTCAAATTACGACTCCGAATAGTGAATATTCGGATTCGATGACCAATCTAATCCGAATATTCATTGAGGGGAAGGTATGATTATGATATAAATGGACCAAACGGGAATTTTAGGAAAAAGATCTTTGAGATCTCTTTCCCCTTTTTTTCAATTCTCTACTCTAATATCAATATTGTAATCTTTATTGTAATCTTTATTGTAATCTTTTTTTCTATTACTCTAGATCGTATATAGTGTAATTGTATATTTTCATTTCCGAATTTCATTTTTTTTAGCCACGCACACATTGCCTTAGGTTAAACTAAAAAAAAACGATTTAGAAAACTAGTCAATGGTGGCCCTCCATGGATTCACCTATATAAGCCGCGGCTAAAGTTGCAAAAATAAGAGCTTGAATACCACTTGTAAATAATCCAAGGAACATGACGGGGATAGGAACCACTGAAGGTACTAAAGAAACAAGAACAACAACTACTAATTCATCGGCTAATATATTTCCGAAAAGTCGAAAACTAAGTGATAGGGGCTTTGTGAAATCTTCTAAGATGTTAATAGGTAAAAGAATTGGAGTTGGTTGAATATATTTCCCGAAATAACCTAATCCTTTTTTGGTAAGACCCGCATAGAAATATGCCACTGACGTGAGTAAAGCCAAAGCAACAGTAGTATTTATATCATTCGTGGGTGCGGCTAACTCCCCATGAGGTAATTGTATGATTTTCCAAGGTAAAAGGGCGCCTGACCAATTAGAAACAAAAATAAATAGAAACATAGTTCCAATAAAAGGAACCCAAGGACCATATTCTTCTCCAATTTGAGTTTTACTCACATCTCGAATAAATTCAAGGACATATTCGAAGAAATTCTGACCGCCGGTCGGAATGGTTTGTGGGTTCCGAACGGCTAGAGTGGCTGAACCTAATAAGATAGCAATTACAACCCAAGAAGTAATCAGTACTTGGCCGTGGACTTGGAAACCCCCGATTTTCCAATAAAAATGTTGGCCTACTTCCACACCGGATAGATCGTATAACCCATTTAGTGTGTTGATGGAACATGATAGAACATTCATATTGCCCTCTGACAAAAATAGAACTTTAAACAAAATTATTTTGATTCAACCATCTGTTTCTCGACTTGACTACTTGAATCGTATATTTTGAATACCAACTAATCAAATTCTATTCCTTGTTCTTTTTCTCTATTTTTGAGATTCAGAAATAGTAACCGATTCGATAAATCTATGAAGGTTCCGAAATGAAATAACTTATTTATCTTATTATTAATCACGGATTTCTTATATAGCCAGAACGGCCCTCACAAATTGCAAATACTAATTTGTTAAGAATTAATCGGATTGAAGATATAGCGTCATCATTCGCTGGAATCGAAATATCTGCGAGATCGGGGTCACAATTTGTATCGATTAAACAAATTGTTGGAATTCCCAATGTGATACATTCTTGAAGGGCCGTATATTCTTCGTGCTGATCAACGATGATTACAATATCGGGTAACCCTGTCATATATTTAATCCCGCCCAGATATGTTTGCAAATGAGATAATTGTCTTTTCAACATAGCTGCATCTCTTTTCGGAAGACGGTTGAGTCCCCCTGTTTTTTGTTCAGTTCTCAAGTCTCTAAACTTATGAAGTCTCGTTTCTGTAGTGGACCAATTTGTTAACATACCACCGAGCCATTTTTTATTAACATAATGACACCGAGCCCTTATTGCAGCCCATGCTACTGAATCAGCTTCTTTATTTTTAGTGCCAACAATTAAGAATTGTTTTCCCCTACTTGCTGCATCAAAAACCAAATCACAAGCTTCTGATAAAAAACGAGCAGTTCTAGTAAGATTTGTAATATGAATACCTTTACGTTTTGCAGAGATATAAGGTGCCATTTTAGGATTCCATTTCCTAGTACCATGGCCAAAATGAACTCCTGCTTCCATCATCTCTTCTAAATTAATGTTCCAATATCTTCTTGTCATTTCTCCCCACACTGCCTCCCCCTTTTGAAAAAAAGCGAAGAGGTACACTGAAATAAATAATTGTTCCGATGGAACCTTCTCTTCTACCGTAGATTGGCGTAGATACATAGCCCAAGCCATTATTCTTTTCTATTTGTTATTTTTTTGATTACTATTACCAAATCAAATGACTGCACCGAAAAACCAACAGATCCTTTTAAAAGATAAAAGAAAGTAAAAGATAAAAGAAAGTAAAAGATAAAAGAAAGTAAAAGATAAAAGAAAGGGGTGAATCTGCTCTTAGGTATCATGAAATCCTAAAAATACTAAAAAAATGATTGTTCTTGTGTATCATGGAAATTCTTTGAAAGGCAAGAATCAAATAATTTTCTATGGTAGAACAAAATATCTTTCATTTCCCCCTCTAATAGATTCTTTTTTTTTAGTTCAAAGGCAATGTTGTTAGGAATGTTGTTAGGTTCGCTTGAAGATGTTTTGAAGCCGCTACCAACAGGTATCATCCCCCCCAGAACAACGTTTTCTTTCAGGCCTTTCAACCAATCGATACGCCCCAGGAGAGCTGCTTTTGCTAAAACTCGAGCGGTTTCTTGAAAACTCGCTTCGGATATGAAACTTTGAGTTCATGATGCTCTTGTTATTCCCAATAAGACGGCTTGGTAACAGATCGCTTCTTCCAAAGCGCGCCCCATTCGTTCCGCTCGCAACAATCCAATTAGTTCTCCGGGCGAAAAACATTAGACATTTCATCTTCTGAAACCAACACTTTTGATGTTATTTGACGTACAATAATTTCTATATGCCTATTATGTATCTGCACCCCCTGGGATCGATAAACCTTTTGGACCTTATTAACCAAAGAGATACGACTTTGCACTATAGTTAGCTCAGCACCAATAAAGAATGCCCAAGGAATTCCAAGAATTCTTGTTATACATTTGTTCCAACCCTCAATCCTCTTTTCGAGATTCATCGATATTGAATCAATAGAACGCACTTCTAACACCTGTTCCACTTTTGGAAGACCTTGCGTTATATCACCAGATCTTGATTTTTCATATATAAATGTAACTAATGTATCTCCTTCGTAAAGGATTTCCCCATAATGTCCATGAACAGTTGCTCCTGGAGTAGCCAAATAAGGGCTTAGCGGATCGTATTACCACAGAGTCAACTTGAATAATTAGAACTTGACCTGATTTTAAATGCGGTCCTTTTTTGGCTATACATACATTTTCACAAAGAAACTGCCCAAGACTAACGATTGTAGATGTCTCTTCACAATAATTGTAATGGAGAAAATACCAATTCAATTTGAATGGATTCAAAATGATGTTACTGCATGAATAGGGGATTATAAATTTTACCATTTTCATCCAGTAAATAATATTTAAGTATTTGAAAAATCTGTTTGAAATTGTCAAGTTGCAAATAGTTAGTTACCAAGATCTTATTATGGGTTATTAAATGGGAAAAGAAATCAAAATTATAAATTGGAAAGCCTGTTCCTAAGGGGCCCAACGAATTCCTAATTGGAATTAGGGGGTCCTTTTTGATTGATTCTTTTATCACATTGGGAGATTTTACATCGTTGAATGGGCCTATTCGATAACAATTGGATGATGACAAAATTATCAAAGATTGAGATTCCTTATTTCGATTCAACAATGTATGAATAGTTCCTTGATTTGTATTAAGGGATTCTTGAATCCTTGCCTTGGAATAGGAATAAATGGAAGAAAACGGATTGACATTAGCGCGATCTGATCCATTCTCAGAGATCAATCCTGAACCCGTCAGATCGTTCCTTTTTACGGTATATGAAATCGGTGACTTCGCTAAGTCGATTCTTAGAAAATCTCTAATCAAACCATTTGTCCTTATTTTCAACAAAGGAAGCACAGGCCTTTTCTATTTTTTTTTCTTGGTCCCAATTCAACACTAAACAAGTCCGAACTAATTGAATACTTGTGTCCCAAATTTCAAGAATTGGGTCGTAATAAAGGATATAATTGACAACTCGAAGTTGTAGATTATCACTTTCCTGCAAGATATCCGCCGGGAAAAGTCTTCCTAAATTGATACCATCCGTTTTTTTTATATGGGGACTACGGGTTGAACCAAACAAAATACTTTTTTTCATACCTGGAAAGTTTCATTCGTTGGATATAGAGCCAATTTTTCAATTTTTTGTATTCTTTGGAATTTTGTTTTCCCCCTCCTGGTGGTATCAATCGGAATGCCTTATTTGTCTTTCCAGGAAAATGGATATCTCCAGAAAAGATTATAAGTTTCATTTTTTCTGCTTTTTTCTTCACTCGGACCAATCCGCCTACCCGACTTCTTCTATTTAAAGTGATTTGTGTATCTACCCCAATAATACTATTGTGCCGTACCATTATGGAAGAAGATTCGGCCAAAATGTGGACTTCCACGGGAATAAAAAAAAAGGATTTACTTCCTTTTGATATTTTGGCCAAAATACCTTGACTCCTCGATACTCAATCAAATCCTCTTCGTTGACGATTGAATTCAGTTCTCTAGTCTCATATTTAGTAAGTCCCGAGCTCTTTCTTATATATCGAGGATCATCGAAATAAGCAAGAATACTATTTCTACGGAGAATATCATTTCTGGGGATTTCAATTGAGATACCTGAAGAAGGTATTGGTTGGTTCTCGCCTTCTTGAATCGAGTCGAGTGGGATGATGACTCTATTTCTTCGCCTCTTTGCCAATAAATCAGAATTCCCGTCGAGAATGCCCCGGATATCTGAGATTACAACGACCAGTACATGTCATTCGATTAAGTTCTGAATAATCAGGAATCCCTATCTCCTTTTTGATTTTTACCAGAAAAATACGAACTAAAAAATTTGTGTCTCACTTGATTATTAGTTACTGAGGGGTTAGAATAGATCTTCGCTTAACAGAAAGAGAATAAGCGTTCATTTGATCTTGATCCTTGTGGATCGAACAGGGGCCTAGACTAGATCTCCAGGGCTCCCCTAATAATATCCATAAATGACTTGTTTTTGGTAAGAGATGAATATTACCATATGTAAATTCAGGTGCATGGTACACATCGGTATTCCAGTGCATTTCGCCCTCTGAGTCAGAATAAATATGTTTTCGAACCTTCTCTTTCAAACTCAAAGTGGATGTTCTTGCGCGAATCTCAGCAATGACTTGTTCTGATTCTACATATTGATCGTTTTGAACCAAAAGAAAACTTTTGGGCGGAATACACACATTGTGTATAATATCTTCACTCTCAATAGTTACATACAAGTCTCTAGAACATAGAAAAGCAGGATGTCCATGACGTGTACGTGTCGGATGAACCAAATCCTCATTGAATTTAATTTTTCCATTAGAAGGGGCTCGCACATGTTCTTGCAGTACCCCCTGTGAATACTCCGCCAGTATGAAAAGTTCTTAATGTTAATTGAGTGCCCGGTTCTCCAATAGATTGACCTGCAATAATACCTACAGCTCTCCCAATTCGACCAGGTCGTCATGAGCTGGACTCCGGCCATAACATAATTGACAAATCCAAGATGTACTCCCTACAAGTAAAGGGTGTTCGAATAGAGATTGGTTGTGCTCTAAAAGTTATGAATCTATTGACAAGCCCAACCCCAATATCTTGATTTCTAGTAGCAATGCATCGCGAACCTATATATATATCATCTGCTAATACACGGCCAATTAATGTGTGGATAAAAATCCTGTCCGCCATCATTCCATTTCGAGGACTTACAGAAATACCTCTAACGGTGCCACAATCTGTTCGACGTACAACAATGTGGCACTACTTCAACAAGTCTTCGCGTGAGATATCCTGCATCTGATGTTCGGATAGCGGTATCCACAACTCCTTTACGGGCTCCGTAGCAAGAAATAATATATTCTGTTAAAGAGAGTCCTTCGCGTAAATTGCTTTGAATGGGTAAATCAATCATTTGTCCTTGGGGATCCGACATTAATCCTCTCATACCTACTAATTGATGTACCTGAGATGCATTTCCTCTGGCTCCCGAAAAAGACATTATATGGACTGGATTAAAAGGATCGGTCATCCGAAAATTAGGAGTCATTTCTTGTCGCAAATATTCACTTGTGGCATACCATATCTCGATCGATTGACGTAATTTTTCTACCGCGTGTACATTCCCATAATGATGGTGTTTTTCCAAAATAAAACTTTGTTTTTCAGCGTCTTGAACGAGCCATCTTTTAGAAGGTATTGTTAAAAGATCATCAATTCCTAATGAAATGGATGCGGCGGTAGCTTGTCGGAAACCCAGAGTCTTTACTTGATCCAGGATATGTGATGTATATCCTATTCCATAGTGATCAATAAATCGACTAATAAGTCGTTTCATGGCAGTTCCGTCTATCACTTTATTGTGAAAAGACCTGAGTGGGCCGTTCTGCCATAAGTACCTCCATATTGCGTTTGCGCTGAGTAGAATTTGACAATGGGTTTGAGTCAGTGATTGGAAAACTTCCTTTTCTAGATCTTGATTCACGTAGAAATTCCGCAATATAGTCCTAGTTAACCCGGCGAGACTCGAATTCCCGCTGGTAGCATAGAATTATAACAGCCCTGCCAAAACCCCTGTATGGCTTCTTCTATTTCTCGATAAAGAGAAATATGACCAAGAGTGGTTCGAATATATATATAAAGAATTTCTTTTTTTATACTTCTTACTATTAGATAGTGTCCATAAATATCATAATAGGTCCCCAAAGATTCATAGTTAATTTCGATAGGAGCTTCTCTTGCAGCAATAACACGTTGATCTAGTCGCCACCGCAGCCACAAAGGACTACCTAAATTGATTCGTTTTTGCCGATAAGCTCCAATTGCATCATAGGTATTACAAAAAAAGGGTTCTTTTTTTTTTGTATACTTATAGTTATTATCTTCATTTTGATAGTTTCTACGATTACATGGATTATACCTATTTACACAAATACCCCGACGATTTCCACTCGTTAATACATAGAGTCCACTAAGCATATCTTGAGTTGGTGCAGAAATGGGATCTCCAATAGTTGGAGACAAAAGATTCATATGAGAAAACATAAGTAAACGTGCCTCTGCTTGAGCCTCTAAAGATAAAGGAACATGAACAGCCATTTGATCCCCGTCAAAGTCTGCATTGAAGCCCTTACAAACTAATGGATGTAAACAAATAGCACGCCCTTCCACTAAAACGGGGAGGAATGCCTGTATGCCTAATCTATGCAGAGTAGGCGCTCTATTCAGC
>JAQQBG010000843.1:12500-22500 GCA_032199755.1 Ambrosia artemisiifolia
CCATTTACTATAAAAGCTCCCAGAGAAGTCATTAGAGGGATCTTTCCTATCAAAATTGTTTGTTCTTGGATATACCTACGCCTATCGTTTTTCCAAATGAGTCTCGCGGATACATATAATTCAGAAGAATATGTGAGTGATTCATACACAGCATCTCTTTCCTTTATCAGGGGTTCTACCAATTGATATCTTTCCAAAAATAATTCAAAGTCAATTTCTTGATTTGTATCTTCAATTTTTGGAAACTTAGAAAGCTCTTCTGCCAAACCCTGATCAATGAACCTACAAAATCCTTCAAATTGTATCTGATTAAATCCAGGTATTGTGGACATTGCGTCTATCCCGGATTATTTTGAAATTGTCAGTTATTTATATTCATCCATATCGAATTCTAAAAAAAAAAAAAAAAATACCATTTTGGCTGGCTCATTATCCATCAAAGAAAATCCTATAGATATAGCAATGATGTAATTTCGATTCTATGAATCTTTAACTGGAATCTATGAGATAGGTGAAATAAAAATTGATACTGAACTTCTTCTTATTCAGTTTCTTATATTATAATGTATAACGGTATTGAAATTCTAATCTACTTGAATATTGAATACCAGAAAACTATATGAATGTTTTATTTATTAACTTAACGTTAACGCGCGGATATACCTAATCTATATTTCCGTCTTCTCTCTTCTTTTATTGCCCTCCTGTCCTGTCGTCAATTGACAGTATGACTTAGGGCGCAATATAATTTAAGTGGTCAAATCTTATTTTGGTAAAGCACCTTGAATCCACTGGAGAGTAAAGGATCTTGGATCCAACGCAGAACCCTTTGTGAATGAGAAAGATAAAGACGAGAAAGACCAATGAAATCAAGTTTTCAAGTTTTAAGGTTGTAATTGAATGGTAAAGTTTGATTACCATTAACCTCCAGAATAGCTAGAATAGTTAACGAGTTTTTCGGTTTGATTCATCTCCTAAAGGCGGCTCTCGGCCTGAGTTATATTTAAGTTAAGGTGGCCTTAGGCATTCATTACCTATGGTATTTTTCTTATTACCTATTGTATTTCTAGTGCTTTTTTTCTAAAGGTGGCCGGGACCTATTCTTTCTAGTTGATTTATGAATAAAGGTGGCCATAGGCCCCTATGGTCCAGTGGTTACGACCTCTCTCTTTCACGGAGAAAACGAGGGTTCAAGTCCCTCTGGGGGTATACCAAGACTCAAGACTATAGGAGTGGTATTTTCTATCAAGTGATCTATATTTGTCAAGTCCTTCTAATAGTCTACTCAGTGGGACTTTGTTTTTTAGATCAAGTGATATGTATTTGTCAAATCTGCCTGGTAGACGAAAGGAAGTTGATTGTGGAACGTCTAAAATGAATTAGGCGTTGGGTCGATGCCCGAGTGGTTAATGGGGACGGACTGTAAATTCGTTGACAATATGTCTACGCTGGTTCAAATCCAGCTCGGCCCAACAATTTGCCAATCTACTATCAGATGGTAGAACACTCTTGTTCTTAAGAAATACCTGATACGAGAGAAATACCTGATACGAGAGAATAAAAAAGAATCCAAAATTTCTGCTAGATCTCTTCTTCTTTCCCTGGGATTGTAGTTCAATAGGCAAGAGCACCGCCCTGTCAAGGCGGACGTTGCGGGTTCGAGCCCCGTCAGTCCCGACGGATCAAATAAGTACATCAATTTGCCTCTCCATTTTCTGTGAAAGAAGGGACAGAGAGCATAATTGAATTCCGAGGGGGTTTCCTTCTTTTTTTCAGGATTCTGTCGAACAAAGAACAAACTCTAAACTAAAATGAAAATAACTAAAATAGTGAAGTTAATATAATATTCCATCTTTTATCCTGCGACTCATCTTTCTCATACTTCTTTGTCTTCCAAAGAAATTTTGATCATGAAAATTGAGAACCTAATTCCTCTCTTTTTCCACTTCGCTTGTATTGTTTGTTGGGGTTTTGTAGTTCGGACGGGGGTTATATTTCGTTTCGTTTGATGGTTCTATAAGGAAGACCTAAGGTAGGTTATAGAAAAGAAAAGAAGGATCAATAAATGATTGGTCCGGGAATCCAATCTTGGATTCGGTATGGATAAAAGATGTTCGTATGTTATACTATTCAATTCTCGACGACGAATTCATTTAATAGCTCAGATATTGTTATTCATGATATTGATCCGATTCAAGATCATCGATAGTAATGCATTCATTGAATTAACAGGTGAAAGATTTATCATCTCTATGGGATTAAATCCCGAGTTATTGTGAAAAAAAAAAAAAAAAAAGATGAGATTATGGAAGTAAATATTCTTGCATTTATTGCTACTGCACTGTTCATTTTAGTTCCTACTGCTTTTCTACTTATAATTTACGTAAAAACAGTCAGTCAAAATGATTAACTTTAACTGACACTTGACTTCTGAATTCTTATCAATAGTTGAAGAAATCAAATGAAAAGTATTCTATTTTTACGTCTTAAATGAAATCAACGGGCTATCATCGGCGGTCTTCTATGAGATCCGAGAGTATGGTAAGTAATAAAAAAATTTCTTACTTACCATACTCTCTATTAGTGTTATAGTAGTGTATAAAATTGTTTCTAATAAAGTAGGTATACTATATTAGCTTCTATCTTCAATATATGTAGTTATTAATCCATATATGGAATTGACGTAGGACCCGATTCTATTTCTTTTGATACATCTATTTATTCCGATGAATCTGAAATAATTGTTTTACTGTTATAGAATACATTTCTCCACTAGAATCCAATGGAATTTGGAAATGAAGATATTTTGATTTGAAAATGATTTCAATTCAAATCAAAAATGCGTTGCAGAACGATCTAGAAAACAATTGATACCGTTTCATTCCTCAACTAAATTAGGAGTGCTTCTAAAGTCCACTTCTTCCCCATACTACGAGTGAAAGGGAAAATGTAAAGACTACCATTAAAGCAGCCCAAGCGAGACTTACTATATCCATGTGAATGATGTCCCTTATCTCTATGATAGAATTATTCCATTATTGCTCACTAATAATAGTAGAATGAATGGTCCAGAGTCAAAAAGGGATTCTGGCCGAACACTATTGATGAACCAATCAAATAAATCCATTTCAAAAATTCCTATATGATTTCTAATCGGGAAAGACTAAACACAAGTAAAATCAACAAGAAAACTACAAAGGAATGTTACTAATGGAACATCTAGTAATAAAAAAAGAGGGTCCATTCCTTTTTCTTGGCCTTCAAAGTAAAAATAGATCAATTGCTATCTATTACAAATTTTTTCCTATTTGATCTAATACATACCCTTTCCCAATTGTATCTCTGAAGGAGTTGAGCGATAGTCTATTATACTCTTTATCTTGACGAGGGGTTCAAAAAAAAAGCTTTTTTTCACTTATTCTTTTCTATAAAAAAGGAAATTATCCATCTCAATCTAATAGTGCTCAATCTAATAGTGATTGAATGCCTAAACACTCAGAGATTCTCGCGAGTCTATATATGTAGATTACAGTATAGAAAGAACTTCCCCCAACCAGTAGTTAAATTATCTGCCGGCTATCCAATCAAGACCCAATCTGTAGACATTACATTAGTAGTAGAAAGGAATCGGGAAGTCTTGCTTCGACCATTATAATCTTTCTTTTCATTTATAATATTTCTTTTCATTTTGGATTCAAAGATTTATTTACAAAATACCCAGAACGGGTGTTTAGAATCAACCAAGTATTAACAGTCCCCTTATTCTGTTCTGCTGGGTAAAAATTGGTTGAGTTATAGAACAGAATAAGAGATTTCGATTCGTTTGTTGATGAGGCGGCACCCGGATTTGAACTGGGGAAAAAGGATTTGCAGTCCCCCGCCTTACCACTCGGCCATGCCGCCAAAACGATACACAATAGGATCAGGATCAAAAATTCCCTTTTTGGGTTGGATTACTAAATTTTAGTTTATTGTACTTGCATCCCTTTTTTCATCCTTTTTCTAAAATTAGAAAAATTAGAAAAGAAACCCTTTTTCCCCTTTTTATTTCTACCCTTTTATTTCTACCCCTTCAATTGATTGTATAGTATCTCAAAACACACAATGCCAAAAAGCTTCTCCTCACTTTCTATTGAAAAAGAAAATGTATATTTTCACTCAAAAAAACCAAAATTTATGACAAATGGGAACCATTAACTCTTCGTTGACTGAGAATTCGTGAATGATTCTTGGATTTGAATCTAAAATTGGGTTTGCCTAATGACATAAGAAAATACAAATTGATACATACTCAATTGATTCTTTTGAATCAAAAATCCTTCTCAATTTACATTATAACAAAAATGATAAGTCTATGTAAACCCCAGAACGGAAATTGTTACACAGATACAAAATTGGCTATTTAGAGTATGTTGCCTATAAATAAAAAAAGGGAATTTTTTGGAACAAAAAAAGGCCCGGCTGGGTATTGGCCGGGCCAGGCCAAAAGGGCACTTCGAACAAAATAAAAGCAAGAAGGTCTTCTTTATTTCTTTTTCTATTTGGATCTTTCGAGTATCTAAATGGAATTGCTAATTATATAATAACGATAAAGAATGTGAAAGAAATACTTTCTTTAATCCTTACTTGATGTGTAATGTAACATAGTAATTATCTTTTTCAATTGGGAGAGATGGCTGAGTGGACGAAAGCGGCGGATTGCTAATCCGTTGTACGAGTTATTCGTACCGAGGGTTCGAATCCCTCTCTTTCCGTTTCCGTTAATGACTTTCTATTTTTTTATTTCAAATTTAGCAAACCCCTTTTTCTTTTTTTCCTAGTGAAATGTGTGGAATAGCTAAAATAAAATATGAAGAAAATTGTAAAATCAAGCAAGAAAAACGAAATTTTGATTTTATTCTTCACGTCCAGGATTACGTCCTGGATCATTGGATAGGAATCCAAAGATGAAGAGAGAAACAAAGAATATTACTACTGTGTAAACGAAAAGTTTGAGAGTAAGCATTACACAACCTCCAAGATCATTTTTTGAAAAAGAAAAACGAGAAAAGAAAAGATAATAGATCCTCCATTTTTATATCACATATCCTATCTTGACACCAAGAAATGAATTATAGAAATAGAAAAGAATGTTCAGAAATTCAAATGAAGTTGAAATTTTGAATAAGAGTCTTTGATTACCACAAATCACTTTCATACCGACAATTAGATATTGGAAGCGACCCTAAGCTAATAAGGTATGCTAATAAGGTATTTCGCCGGAAAAAGGATTAAAATCGGGAAATGGGGGCGAGCCGGATTTCTCGCGGCTATCCGAGAATTTCAATGTTTGAATTGAAGGTTCATACTGTCAGACTTATTTGATCTTATCAATTGTTATCATTATTCTCGAATAAATCATGAATTTTCTAGGATACTATTAAAGATCTTATCGAAAACTTACAGCAGCTTGCCAAACAAAGGCTAAAAGAAAAAAGAACAGGGGTATGACTGGCATAACATCTACGATTGGATTCAAAAAAGCATATGCTTCGGGGCAATTTGGCGAAGAAAAGACTACTCGGATAAAGGGCAGAGTTAAGACAGATCAAACTAAAGATATTAAGCATAATAGACATTTTTTTCGTCGAGATAATTGCATTTTGATTGAGTTATTGATATAAGGAAAAATGAAGAAAGTAAGGTAGACAAAAAAATCCTTCTTTTTCCACTCAATCAAAAACCCTCCAATTCTCAAAGGAGAATAGAAGAAATCATACTTTCATACAATATCTTAATTGAATTATATGTAATGATCAATAAATTCAGTTGAATTCTAGATATACACATGTCAAAATTCTAGCAACGAATCTATAATAAATTCTATAAAGGAGAAAGATTTTCTATAGATAGTTGGGCTGGAATTGACGAACACTGAATACCCATATTATTCTTTAATTAGTATTAGTGTCCAATAAAAAGAGAAATGGGGCGTAGCCAAGCGGTAAGGCAACGGGTTTTGGTCCCGCTACTCGGAGGTTCGAATCCTTCCGTCCCAGAGCATATCCCTTGTATCCGAATACTTCTTTTTTGTTCAACAAGGTTCTGTTTCAAGGTCTAATATTGGTCTAATATTGGATAGAATATGATTCCTCTTTCTTTTTTGATTTTGAATGATTCTTTTCGGAATCATATCTTAATTTTTCACAAACTGAACTAAATAGAGTTCAAATTACATGCAAAAGTAACTAAACCCTTTTGTGATCCAGATAAAGATAAGATGGGACATAGATCTGTAGAAAGATTACTTAACCTCAGGTTAAACAAAATATGAAAATACATATAAAAGAGTAAGTGCTTAGCCTATAGGTATGTATTGTTATCCTATTTGAGTGACAAAAAGTCTTTCCATTTTTGTGAAAAAGAATTTGCATCACTAAAATATTCAAATTTAAATATTTAACAATGATATTTCTTTTTCTTGTTCGATCTATTTAGATTATTTGCTTTACATCATTGACAATTCCATTCGAAAAGAAAATTTCTTATGATAATCAAATGGAGTCTTTACTGTAAAACTTGACTCAAATCACGATGTAGAAGTAAGAAACTTTTTCAAGTATAAAGATTTGTAATGATTCTTTATGGATTGAATCTTTGGGAAGTTTGGGGAAGTTGGAATGGGTCAGTCTATCTTATTGAGTCACTTGAAGAGGCAGAGTAAAATAGCATTTTTTTTCTTCGTGTGATTTCTGTTAGTTCTGTTAGTTATGTTATTTCTATATTTAGATTTTTGGATATTTCTGTTAGACATTTTTTGAGATAGAGATTTATAGAAAAAGTTCCATTCATACAAAAAAGCCGGGGTCTTGCTAATATTTCTTCAGAAAAATCTTTATTATTTATTTTATTATTTATGTAGATAAGAAAAAAGAAAAATGACTGTGTCTCTGTACCGACTGAACCAATGACTATTCATGATTCCATAATTGAATCAATTCCATACTGGTTCCAAATTAGAGGAATGTTATGGTAAAACTTCGTTTAAAACGAGTGTGGTAGAAAGCAACGTGCGACTTGAAGGACACGATCCGGTGTGGATTCTTATTCTTACATCCACCATTTTATATAGGAATGAAGGTGCTCTTGGCTCGACGTCGTTTTTCTATTCTACTAGAACCCCCCTTTTTTTTATTGGGTTGTAATGTAAATAGTTCGTGATGGAGCTCGAGTAGAAAGTATTGATTAATTTCTCAGGGGCAAGGATCTAGGGTTAATGCCAATCAATAAATTGGAACAACTTCGTAAGTATATCTTCGATATAGAAATCGAAAGGATCCGATTCGAGCAAATTTTCATTTGTTGGAACGGCTAAAACTTTTTCGATCCACAGTGTATCGCGCACGAATCAACCATCGGTATGATTCTTTGATAGAAAGAAATCAAAAAAGGGGGTATGTTGCTACCATTTTGAAAGGATTAAGAAGCACCGAAGTAATGTCTAAACCCAATGATTTAAAACCAAGATAAAGGATCCCAGAACAAGGAAACACCACTTCAATTGCCTCACGGATCCAAATAAAGAATCCAAATATATTTGAAATGAGACGAAAAAGGGGGGGGTTAAAGACCACTCAAAAAAAGAAAAATATGAATTTCTTAAAATCTTAATTTCTTTAAGATATTTGAGAATTATTGAACTTGAGTTATGAGTACAAATGATTTTTTTTTTCAGGAAGGAAGCTAAATAAAAAGGACTATGAGTTAAATTATAGACTAATTTATTTTACGGATTCCTTTACTATTTATTCTAATTTTATCCATAGACAAAACTTCGAATCATTTTTGATCGAGCCGTACGAGGAGAAAACTTCTTATACGGTTCTAGGGGGGGTTCTTTTTCATCTACATCTATCCCGATGAGCCGTCTATCGAATCGTTGCAATTGATGTTCGATCTCGAAGAGAAGGAAGAGATCTTCGGAAAGTGGGTTTTTATGATCCTATCAATAATCAAACTTCTTTAAACGTTCCCGCGATTCTCTATTTCCTTGAAAAAGGCGCTCAGCCTACAGGAACTGTTCAGGATATTTTAAAAAAGGCAGAGGTTTTTAAGGAACTTTGCCCTAATCAAACGAAATTCAATTAACTTAAGGAAATAAAAACTAAGGATAGGATAGTGATTTCTATATCATTTTGGATATCTTTTCTATACTATGTTTTTTTATTTCCTTCTTTTCTTGCTCTATTCGTATCTATTTATCATTGCTTTTGTAGAATCTTTTTCTAAGGAAACCTTATTTGATGGATCCTTACAAAATAGAAAATGATGTCATTACCTGCAACCTGCAATCCGGTGGTTTTCATTCGAACTCTAATACCAAGTAAGAAACAAGGAATCGAAGTTCTTTATTCGACTGATTATATTATATATGGATTCAATACACTATTGATTGCATAAATCCTTTTTCTACTTTTTCTTTATTTATTCTCCATCTAAACTAAAAACCTAAAAATTTTAGTATATATGCGTATGCAGTGCCAATCCAACACAAGTCTTTTTTTTTTTTTTTTTTTTTTTTTACTATTATTTCAATTTTAGTTCTTGTATTTTTTCTATCGTATTCTTTTATTAACCTTTATATTGACAATATTGTATCGAACAAATATAATTCATCGTGATAAGCAGCTCTATTTATTTCCGTCCCGTAGGTTTTCTTTTTTACCTGTTGATTCAAATGATGGGTTCGTTGGATTAGCTTTGCTACTCGGATTTTTTATTGAAAAAGTGGATAACATAGAAATAGAAATAGGGGATGGTCCAGCATTTTTTACATTTTTTTTATTTCTTTTTTTTATCGGGAAATTTTTTATTTTTTCATCTGATTTAGTCATTTTTATGTTCCAAATAGATTAAAAATTTTTTTAGATATTTTTTTTATTTCGTAGATTAATGCTTTGATTTAATCATTTTGTTTTATTCTGATTGTATCTACATACACTTTTTCTATTTGGGTTGCTAACTCAACGGTAGAGTACTCGGCTTTTAAGTGCGGCTAGGATCTTTTACACATTTAGATGAAGCGAGGGATTCGTCCATACCATCGGTAAAGTTTGGAAGACCACGACTGATCCTGAAAGGGAATGAATGGAAAAAATAGCATGTCGTATCAATTAAGAGTTCTGAGAATATTTTATTCTTTCCGGCTCGATACAAAGCCTTCATTTAAAATTGAAATTATTCAAAGGGAGCAAATCGAAGTCAATTTCAAGTTGGGTCGAATTAATAAATGGATAGGGCCCCATGGCTTCAATTCATTTCATTTTTATTATAGGGAAAGAAAAAGCAACGAGCTTCCGTTCTTAATTTGAATGATTACCCGATCTAATTAGACGTTAAAAAAAGATTAGTACCCAATACGGGAAGGCTTTCTCCCAGGAATGTATTCTTGATTTTTGAATGAATCCTAAATATTACCACTCTCCATTCCACAATGGAGAAGTATGTGTATCAGAAACAGTATATTGATTCAAAAATTTCCAAAATCAAAAGAGCGATTGGGTTGAAAAAAGTAAAGGATTTCTAATCATCTTGTTATCCTATAATGAAAACGAACATAAATACTTAATTTTCATTTTAAATGGAAAAAGAGAGGATAGAGAATCTGTTTATAAGTTTATCTGTATCCGAGGTATCTATTCGGTTTGTACTATAATACCTTGTTTTGACTGTATCGCACTATGTATCATTTATAACCCCCAAAATCCTCTACCTTTCATTTAAATAGAATTTCAAATGGAGAAATTCCAAAGCTATTTAGGACTAGATAGATCTCACTACTTCTTATATCCGCTTATCTTTCAGGAGTATATTTATGTACTTGCTCATGATCATGGTTTAAATGGATCGATTTTGTTGGAAAATGCAGGTTATGACAATAAATCCAGTTTACTAATTGTGAAACGTTTAATCATTCGAATGTATCAACAGAATCATTTGATTCTTTCTGTTAATGATTCTA